>JANKOD010074113.1:0-10623 GCA_026284645.1 Erythroxylum acuminatum | reverse complement strand
TAATAATATAACGTAAGTCAAATAACTAAAGTATATATGTAATATAACATTGTTATAACAACAAAACTATAACAATAAAATAAATAGAAATTATTATACGCATTTACCGACGGAACATTGGCCGTCGGTAAACGTGGTTGAATATACCTTCGCCTCACCGACCGAATAAATGACCGTCGCTAAATTTCTCCGACGGACTTGTTCTGGCGGATTCCGTCGTTATATAAATACCGACACCAAATTTTCGTCGTAAATTCTGTCGCTATATTGAGATCGAAAATTTCGGTCAGTATTTTTACCTTCTGGATAATTACCGACCGAATGTTTCGGGCACCAAATTCTGTCGGTATTTACTTTTACCGACAGAAATCGATATTTTACCAATGCTAATTTCTTGTAGTGAGGATAAAATATTATGAGTCTTTGATGTTGCCACTGATTAGTTGAAAGTTGAAATTTGTAAATTATTATTTTCTTTTTGTTATCAAAATAAGTAGCTACGCCGTGAGGATGTCAAAAGAACAAAAGCAGAGTACCCAGTAAAAGCCGTGGAGAGGCATGTGAGGGGAAATTGAGTTCAAATTCCAAAACGGGAAAGTACATATTAAGATAATTAAAAGAGGTAATGAGTGATAGATTTCAGCAATCAGTTGATAAGTATTGGCAAAACAGAAAAATTTTGGAATATTTGGACTTGGCAACTGAACCAAGGTTTGAGACAGAATCCATCGAAGGAATAGAATTTTCTTGTTATAAAAAGGTCTTTAAACATCTTTATCATTCTGATAATAGACAACTGAACTTATTGTGTGATTTGCAGTTAAATACCTTGCATAATATTAGTGTTATTTACGATCGTGTAGTATTATTATCAAAAGTTTGTCTAAAACATCTTCATAGTTTAGAAGAAAAGCTTGAAAATATACAAAAAGAGCTTGTTCCTTTGGAAAATTTGGAAAAGAAAATAAAGAAACTTCCATCCATCAAAAAGGTGTCAGGATTGATTGACTCCATAGTTGATCAACCAAAGAAAATTAAGCAAGAAGCTATTCAATTGCCTCAACAATTGGAAAATAAATTAAATAAGATTGAAATCTTATTAGAACAACTGCACAAACAGTGGGCTTAATGTCCTACTTGATTGCTGCAAATGACAAAGAATATAAAGAAGCAATTGCAGCAACAGATTTCCTTGGTATTCCAGCAGAAGGATTTAAGAAAATTGATAAAGAAGTAACAAATTCAGAAGGGATTCGTGCAACCATTAAACAGAATAATAGTGTTATTTATCTGTTGATAAAGGCACTAAAGAAACTTAAATAACTTGATACGAAAATTGCAAAAATTGAAGATAGCCTAATAAAGGCATCAAAAGAAAATCCACAGTTTCAGGAAGCTCTTGACAAGTTAGTCCAAGGACTTAATAAAATAAAAATCACTGAAAAAGGAGAAACATCACTACCAGCTGTAATCAGAAAATCATACCTTTTCAGAAATCCACAATATATATTTGACTCAGCAAAGGCAAAATTGTCTAAATCACAATCAAGATGAGTCGACCAAGTACAAGTATGTCAAGAAATAGTTTTTCAATGGAAAGACAAGATATTGGATTAATTCCAGTCAAAGAATCTAATCAGAATGAAGTAATCCCATCAGTAGCTGAGGATCAAATCAGAGATTACAGGAGATACAGACAAGTGGCTAAAAATGCTATAAACCGTATAAAGGGAGATAGCAACAGAAACAAAACCTTAGAAATGAACCTGGATCTGAATTATCAGCTACAACTTTCCAATCAAAAGAGGGCATCAATGGTACCAGCTGAGGTACTATATACTTCAAATTGGAAAGAACCAAGGAATAGAGTATATCAACATTACTCAGAAGAAAGAAAATTGATCATAGGAGAAGATCAAGAAGAAATGCCTATGATAACAGAAGAATCATATAAGAAACTTAAAGAAGAAGGATTAGATCATATTCATCTTGGAATGATTATGATACGAATCCATGCAATGCATAGGAAAGGAGCAGGTGTTAAAGTCCTAATTGTAATAAGGGACAATAGATGGGGTGGTGATGAGAAAGGAATACTTGGACAAATGGAAGTGGATTTGACAAATGGAACAGAACTGGTTTACTTCTTACCAGAACAAATGATGACTATCACAGATTTCTACAAACAGATGGAAATTGTGATAAAAACTAAAGGGTATGAATCATGGAAAAAGGGAAAAGGAGAAGCCAATTTATTGATTACTCGAGGAGTGGTTGCAAGACTAACAAATACTAGTGCAGCATTGTTCAGATATCGCAACATAAATTTATTGGAATTCCTTTCTACCAATGGTGTGAAAGCTCTGGCAGGGGAAAAATATTCATCAGAAATATTTAATGGAGAAATATGGAAGATTAAACCACCAGGAGAAATACAACAAGCATCACTGGTACCTCAAGGTGTAAGTACATGGGAAAATAAAGATAAATCAATCAGTATGAGATTTAAGCATTATGAAGAAAGAAAAGTTCTTGCAGAGGAAGAAGAAGATTTGGAAGATGATGATGAAGCAGAAATTGAAATAGCTCTTATGATAACTCATCAAGTTATCAAAGAAGAAAAAATGAAAGTCAATAGAATACTTCCAGATTACTTCATTGAAGAACAGAGAAAGGAAGGTATCATATGGGATTACCTTGGTGAAGTATGCAATTACATGGTTAAATATACAATCCCAGAAAAGGTGGACAATGTAATATGTGATGGTTGGGGAGATGAGTTTGAGGAAGAAGACTCAGATTCACAAGAAAACACAAAGGTAATTGTTAAAGAATATGATTCCGAAAAAGAGGAAGAATATGAAATACCTTGGTGTTATAGTATACTTGAAGAATCAAGATATACGAAAGAAATGATCCTAATGGCAGAAATGGACTATCCAAAGCTAAGACCAGAATTAGATTTGGAAGAAACTCCATTTTTTAAAAGAAATACTGCATAAAGAAACCATAAAATCAGCAGCATCAACATCACAAGTGGTTGACTCAGGATTAAGAATTCCCACAGATTCAAACATGGGACCTCCTCAATATCCACCGGCAGAACAACCACAAGGAATAAGTGTACCAGAAATCTGAGAAAAGTGGAGGAATTTTAAAGGAAAAAGATTTGATCCCACCAATCAATGGGTATTACCATCTGCACAAGTGCAAACAGGATCAATGCTAGTGCTATCAAATGACAACTCATTATATGAAGATGTCATAACACGCTGGGAGTCAAACAATAAAAATCTCATAGACAGAATGAAGTGGGTAGATAATCAAGCAAAGATCACTTATATTGAAAATCTCCTTGGAGAAGTAATGAAGAGAATGTTTCAACAATGGAGATTAGCATTCCCACAAGAATATGAGATGTTAGTAGCAGCTGCTGATGACACACAAGTTGTATTTTCACAAATTAGAAGAATGATAACTCTAGAGGAACCATACCAAGGTTCAACAGCATTTCAAGAAAGGGCATATGCAGAACTAGAAAGAATGCAATGCAAGGAAATAAAATATGTGCCACAATTTCTAAAAGATTATGAAGATATGGCATCTAAAACAGGGAGAGCATATATGAGTCCAGAATTATCAGAAAAATTCTTCAGAAAATTACCTGAACTTTATGGCAAAAAGATAGAAGAAGAGTTCAAAAAGAAACATCCAGGTAATACGATTGGAATAATGCCTAAAGTTCATTTTACTTGGTTATATTTACAGCAAATGTGCAAAGAAGCTTCGATACAAAGAGGATTAAAAGATATAAATGCACTTTGCAGTAAAATACCTATGCCAGGGTATTACAAAGAAAACAAGAAGTATGGTCTTAGAAAAGCTAAGACATACAAAGGAAAACCTCATGATACTCATATCAGGGTTTTGAAAAGAAAGAAACCCCCCATACATAAGTGTAGATGTTACACACGTGGAGAAATGGGACATTATACAAGGGATTGCACAAATAAAAAGGGAAATATTGCTCGAGTAGCTATGATCAATGAATTACAGCTACCAGAAGATTGGGATATAGTCTCAGTAGATATGAATGAAGAAGATAGTGAAGGAATACTATCTATATCAGAAGGAGAAGATCCTGATCATTCAACAATATTGCAAGAATTAACAATGGATCTGAAAGAATACTTGTTTGTCATTACAGACAATAAAGAAATTTTAGAAAGAAAATATTCATGGTTAGAGCATGTAACTCTACCAAAAGAAATGACAGAATGTACACATGAATGGGTACATAATGGTCTTATAGCAGATTACATTATCAATAAAGATAAATGTAATTATTGCAACAGCAAAACCACAGAAGTTATGAGGATACATTGTCCAATGTGCCTTATGACTATTTGTCCATTTTGTGCAATGTTATACCTCAAAATTCAAGTCAAGAAGAGGTATTCAACATATGTATCCTTATTCTCAAATAAGGACAGTGTAATAGGGGAAATGAGCAATTATATTGATCAAATCCTCAAAGAAAATTCAGTACTAGTCACTGAAAATCAAAGACTAGAAAGAATTACTGACTCATTCCTTAATCGGGAATTAGATCAGTTAAAGAAATTTGATGAAGAAAAACTTAAGCAAGAACTTAGGGCTTCAAATCGTGTTTTGAACATTAAAGATCAAACACTAGAGACATCAGAGTGGCAGCAGAGTGTGGTGGGGCCAAAATTTATGGTCAAAATTATTAAAACTGTAACACATGCGAAAGTTTTTAATAGAAGAACAGAAGGAGCTGCTGGATTTGACTTATACAGTATTGACTGTATACTCATACTAGCTTTCAGTAGAAGAAATATTTCTACAGGAATTCAAATGGAGATAACACAACCAGGAATTTATGGAAGAATTGCTAGTAAATCATCCCTGGTGGCGAAAGGAATTGATGTGTCAGCAGGAGTCATTGATAATGACTACAGAGGTACGATTTATGTTGTGTTATTTAATACAAATCCAGAAGGTTATCTAGTAGATATTGGAGATCCAATTGCATAGATAATCTTTGAATACTATTTGATACCACAACTTCAGTTAGTGGAAAAGTTAACTGAAACAGAAAGAATGTCAAGTCCTCTTGACAAAAGAAAAGAAAAGATAGAAAATAATGGAGAAATAGTTCTATTCTGACAACCAAAGAAAGAACTATTTAAAGAAATAGAAAGAAATGTTCATATGTTTGCCTTATTAGATGGGAAGATAGGTATGCCACGAAAGAGGATTAATAATCAGTTGTACAATTTTGATATATACTTCAAGATACAAGATTGCCTGGATTTTCAATTAAGAGCAATTCTTGATACTGGGGCAACTAGATGTTGTGTCAAAATTGATGCAATACCAGAAAAGGCAAAAATCAAGGCAAATTATGCTATGGAAATCACAGGAATCAATTCAATATTCAATGCTGAATACAAGCTTAAAGATGGGTTAATGATGATACGAGAAAATTCCTACAGAATTCCATTCACTTATTGCATCCCAATGACATCACAAGATGGAATTCAAATGGTCTTAGGATGCAATTTCATTAGAGCTCAACAAGGTTGGATACGAATAAAAGGAAACACTGTAACCTTCTACAAAAATGTGTCAAAGGTTTCAACAAGTACTGAAATCAAGATGGCTAAATTAGCTATCCCAGAACTGGAATTAGATGCTGATGAATATTATACCATAAAAGATATGGTATTCTATAATATTGGAAAGAGTATTCCTCAATACTCAAAAGAAATTGAAGAAAGTCTTCAAAAGCTTGAAGAATTAGAATACATAGGAAAAGATCCACAAAAGCATTGGAAAAAAATGGGATAATATGCAAAATTGAAATTATCAACCCGGATCTCACCATTCAAGACAAAACTTTTAAAGCTTGTGACACCCTTGATGGCCGATCAATTCAGACAGCATGTAAAAGCATTATTGGATCTTGTAGTTATAAGGCCTTCAAATTTAAGACATCGTACCATGGCAATGATGGTATACTCAGGAACTACTGTTGATCCAGAAACAGGAGAAGTCAAACATGGGAAGGAACGTATGGTATTTGACTACCGAAAACTAAATGAGAATACATACAAGGATCAGTATTCGTTACCAGGTATCAATACAATCATTAAAAGAATTAGCAACAGTTAAATATATAGCAAGTTTGATTTAAAAAGTGGATTTCATCAATAGCAATGGATCCAGAATCAATTCCATGGACGACCTTTATTGTTCCTGATGGGCTTTACGAATGGCTTGTCATGCCATTTGGATTAAAAAATGCACCAGCAATTTTTCAAAGAAAAATGGATCACTGTTTCCGAGGGCATGAAAAATATATTACTACGTATATTGATGATATACTTATCTTTTCAGATACAGTATATAATCACAAGAAACATTTACAGATATTCTTTGATATCTGTAAACGATATGGCTTAGTCCTATCAAAAGAAAAGATGGTTGTTGGAGTCCCTGAGATTGAATTTCTTGGTGCAATAATTGGTAATAGAAAGATTCGGCTACAACCACATATAATTCAGAAATTGTTAGAATTCCCTGAAGAACAGCTCAAAGAAAAGAAAGGCTTAAGGTCATGGTTGGGAATCTTGAATTATGCCAGAAGTTATATTCCTAAATTAGGAATATTAGTTGGACCTCTTTACAACAAGACTAGCCCAAATGCTGATAAGCGAATGAGTCCAATGGATTGGGAAATAGTCAGAGAAATAAAAAAATTAATTAAAAATCTTCCAGAAATGCAGTTACCACCACCAAATGCATACATCATTATTGAAGTTGACGGTTGTATGGAAGGATGGGGAGGAGTTGCCAAATGGAAGAAAAGCAAAGGAAGTTCAAAAGCCACAGAACAGGTGTTTGCTTATGCTAGTGGAAAATTTGACGTCATCAAATCAACTATTGACGCAGAAATAGCAGCCTGCATTAATGCATTAACTTCCTTCAAGATCCATTATCTGGATCAAAAAGAAATTACTTTGCGAACAGACTGTCAGGCCATTATCAGTTTCTATATTAAACAATCACAAAATAAACCATCTAGAATTAGGTGGATTAACTTTGTTGATTTTCTTACAGGAACCGGAGTGCACATCATTCTTGAACATATTGATGGGAAAAAGAATATACTTGCTGATCAATTATCTCGAATTGTTCTTAAACTTGCAGGATCAACATGGATAGAAAAGAAAAACAAATCATGCGAGAAGAACGACGAGGAAGTCGATATGAGAAACCATACAGAACACTCAATGAGCTATACAAGAAACAGTTTGAACAGCAATCAACTTCAGATATTGAAGAATCTACCGCAAGCTTTGGAAGAACTCGAAATCCTACCAGAAAAGAAACGGGGTCAAGTTCAAGACCTGTTAGGGGAAACCCTACAGGAAATGTTCCAATAGAAGAATTAGTGGAAAGGGCAATCAACCCTACAAAGAAACGGTCCTCACCGAATATAAATGAGGAAGAAAGGCAAAAATTTTGTAGATTTGGTAATACACAGTTACCAATCTTGGATTCAAAAGATCCAAAAGCATATCGTCCATTAAATAATCTTCCTTTGGATGAAAACCATAAATGTTTACTTGATGCAATATGGAAGGCTAACAGTAGTGGTCAAAAACAAAAGGCTTGCTGTGCTTTGCAGTTTTACTTCAGTAAGATCATGCAACTGCCCATGGGTAAGAATTTTTCTTACTATGCCTTGGTAAATGGCCCTGATCGAGGAATTTATTGTTATTATTCATCATTGATGAAGAAAACAATTAAGTTAGCCAAACCAAGATTTAAAGGATTTTATGCCTTTAATGATGCACTGGATTATATTCTTCAGTACATTGATTGGGAATTAGGTGAAACACTGTTTATTGAAGAAGAACCAAGAGAAGGTCCTCTTACAGAAGTGTATAAACAAGAAATTTTGCAATTACAACAAGACATGGAAGAATTGGAAGCAACTATTCAAAAACTAAAAAGGGAGTCATCAGATCAAGAAAAAGAACAGGAACCAATTCGCCATAGTCAAAGGGAAGAAGAAGGAATTGCTACAGCATATCAGATGCAGGAATAAGAAGAGGAAGATCGAAGAAATCCTAGATATCACCGTTCCATCAAAGAATGGGCAGAAGGCACTAGATCACTGCGACCACAGACACGTGGAAAATCATCACATCAACCACATGTTTGTCCAAAATGGCCAGCTAAGAAGGAATAATAGCCAAACAGCATCTGACAAGTATTACTTGTCAAAAGAAAAAGGAGATTCCGTGTCTCCTAATTATTTATGCATATGTCCAAAAACTATGATAATGGGCGTACTATTATTCCCATTTGTGTGTGACTTTAATTTTACGACGTACGCTTGGCATCTTTTATTGGAATGAATGCAATAATGAAGCAACAAAGGACAAAAGAAGATAGATAATTGAAGACAGTCACTTACATCAATTGTCTACGAGGGCTTAAAGCACACCCGGATTGATGAGTCACCCTTCAATTATTTTCCTTCTAGTTTGTTCTAAGTCCTCTATATAAGGACTATGTTTGTATCTAAAGAGTACATCGGTAGCATCCAAAAGTGCTCAGAAGCTTTTACTTGTGAAAATTTCTAGTAATAAAATTTCTTTTGAAAATCCTCAAATCAGTCTCACTTACTCATAGCGATAATCCGCACGAGTTATATAGGAATTATAACCGTGTCTCGCAAAGATCAAAACTGGGCAAAACTCAAATTGGTATCAGAGCAAGGTATGAGTAACTAAACTACTTAAGTTTAGCTATTTATTTAAGTTTGATTAATTTGTTTAAATTCATTTTTGTAACATTTAAGTTCTATTACTTCCATGGATTATTATCAGATTATAAAGTTGTCATGGCATATTTCCAAAGAATTAAAAGTGTAAAGTTTTTAATCAAAGAAGCTCAAGATCATAAGTCATTACTTCTGGAGATTATTGCAACATATGTAGGATTGTACTGGGCCTTAACTATCAGCTTAGGCTTTTAGTTTAATGGTGTCAGAGCCTACCTACTTCCCACACGTCCCAAGTTCGAGCAACGCTCTCAGTGTACCCTCAGAGTGCGAACGGTGCGTGGTGGCAACATATGTAGGATTGTACTAGGCCTTAACTATCAGCTTAGGCTAATACCTTGCATAATATCAGTGTTATTTACGATCGTGTAGTATTATTATCAAAAGTTTGCCTAAAACATCTTCATAGTTTAGAAGAAAAGCTTGAAAATATACAAAAAGAACTTGTTCCTTTGGAAAATTTGGAAAAGAAAATAAAGAAACTTCCATCTATCAAAAAGGTGTCAGGATTTATTGACTCCATAGTTGATCAACCAAAGAAAATTGAAGCTATTCAATTGTCTCAACAATTGGAAAAGAAATTCAATCTCAGGGACTGACTTAGAACAAACTAGAAAGAAAATAATTAAAGGGTGACTCATCAATCCGGGTGCGCTTTAGGCCCTCGGAGACGATTGATGTAAGTAACTGTCTTCAATTATCTATCTTCTTTTGTCCTTTGTTGCTTCATTATTGCATTCACTCTAATAAAAAAAAGACGCCAAGTGTACGTCATAAATTAAAGTCACACAAAATGGGAATCACTTATTGCATCCCAATGACATCACAAGATGGAATTCAAATGATCTTAGGATGCAATTTCATTAGAGCTCAACAAGGTGTGATACGGATAGAAGGAAACATTGTAACCTTCTACAAAAATGTGTCAAAGGTTTCAACAAGCACTGAAATCAAAATGGCTAAACTAGCTATCCCAGAGTTGGAATTAGATACTGATGAATATTATACCATAAAGATATGGTATTCTATAACATTGGAAAGAGTATTCCTCAATACTCTAAAGAAATTGAAGAAAGTCTGCAAAAGCTTGAAGAGTTAGAATACATAGGAAAAGATTCGCAAAAACATTGGAAAAAAATGGGATACTGTGCAAAATTGAAATTATCAACCCAGATCTCACCATTCAAGATAGACCTTTAAAACACGTGACGCCCTTGATGGCCGATCAATTCAGAAAACATGTAAAAGCATTATTGGATCTTGGAGTTATAAGGCCTTCAAATTCGAGACATCGTACCATGGCAATGATGGTATACTCAGGATCTACTGTAGATCCAGAAACAGGAGAAGTCAAACATGGGAAGGAGCGTATGGTATTTGACTACCAAAAGCTGAATGAGAATACATACAAGGATTAGTATTCGTTACCAGGTATCAATACAATCATCAAAAGAATCAGCAACAGTCAAATATATAGTAAGTTTGATTTAAAAAGCGGATTTCACCAAATAGCAATGGATCCATAATCAATTCCATGGATGGCCTTTATTGTTCCTGATGGGCTTTATGAATGGCTTGTCATGCCATTTGGATTGAAAAATGCACCAACAATTTTTCAAAGAAAAATGGATCACTGTTTTCGAGGGCATGAAAAATATATTACTGCGTATATTGATGATATACTTATCTTTTCAGATACAGTATATAATCACAAGAAACATTTACAGATATTCTTTGATATC
>JANKOD010073905.1:0-10640 GCA_026284645.1 Erythroxylum acuminatum | reverse complement strand
TAGACATTTCATTAACTTTCTTAATAAGTGTGCATTCCTCTAAAACGACACTTATTATGAATCGGAGGGAGTAATACGTTAATTGTATTACATACTTTAATACATATATAATTAGATATATATGTAGTTAACGGCCAATCATATTTGTTTTATACGTTAAATTGAGATAAAGTAGGATAGGATTGGGACAGGGTAAAGGGGTCAGAGGATCATGTGCTCTTTAACTTTGGTTTGGTTACATGAGTTTTAAATTTTATAAAGACTCCCTGGCATACTTAAGATCTAAATTAAAGTTGCCACCAAATTTCGATGTTAGTGCCGGTAAATCAAATTAATATTACTGTTTTAGATTATTTTTAATTTTTATATAATTAAAATTAAAATTTTATTATAATTTACTTAAAATTTATACTACTCTTAACCATATATTTATAATATGAAATTCTAAAAATACTATGTTTTTCAATAACTAAAATATTTATAATGCTCTACATAATCTCTTTTGATAATTCATAATAAATACTAAAATTATGGATTTTGTGATTTTTTCAAATTTAGCTTCTATTTTTTAATTTATAAAATTTAGAATACTTTTTGATATCTTAATTTCCATCTTTCCATTGATCTTAGGAATAACTATAAGTCAGGTTAGATTCTAAGTTTTGAGGAAGTTTAAAAAATTAAGCTCTGTTCATTAAAGTTTTTAATGTTGTGGTACAATAATTGGGTATGGTAGGTCTCACTTTTATACCGTCTTTTATTCAGTAAAATGCATACCAACCGATACTGAATACAATGAAAAGGACATGACGTTCGTCTAACATCAATCATACATCAGTTGATAAAAAAATGCGACATTCAAGAGGAGCATGTAAAAGATATTTACATGCTCAATTAGTTTGCTCTGTTTCATCGTAAATATATTTAAAATGTTTAATTTTCTGTTTGATTTATTTTAATAACTTATTTAAAATTAATCAATTTATTAATTAACTCATAAATTTTTAGAAGTTCATAAGTTCTTATATATTAAAATAAATAAATAAATTTTTATTTTCAATTTATTTTCAATTAAACTTTACAATTTTTGATAAATATGACAGTTTCTTTTAATCTTATTTCAAAATTTTTAATTTGATTTAATTTTTAGTCAATTTTATAACGGTCTAACGCCAACTAAAATTTTTAAACCTTAAAATTTTTGTTTTGCTCGTTTAATTTTTTTTTTGGTTTTTAAAATGTTGCTTGAAAGTAAAGCCCACAAACTTTTCTTGTAGTTTTTTCTTTTAAAAAGCATATTTAATTATTTTTAATTATTATAAAAACTTAATAAAACTTTTGCATCTACTTTGGCTGGAAAGTAATAATTATTTATATTAAAAGTAATTAGAAAAAATCAATAAAATATTATTTCGAATTTATATTATCAAAATATATTATTAAATAAGTTAAATAAGTAAAATTATAAGAAGGAATTGTATTGTTTAGCTGCAAGTGAAGTAGTAGCTATATATTGACATACAATTAACGACATATGCTATACCTCAAATTACATGGACAAATTATTAGATTTATACACATAAGGTAAATTATGTAATAATAATAATAGGCACAAAAGGTGATATATTAATTAATACTATGTTTAGGTGAAAGTTTATTAATGGACTAAAATAGAATGTAATATTATTCCATCGCTTAGACGAGAGTTTATAATAAAATTAAATAAAATTCATGAAAGACGAATGTTTTATATTATATCTTATTATATCATAAACAGTAAAAATAAGAAACCTCCGATTTAAAAGATTTATATTGAAATATAAAATGATAAACAACTTTTTTATTATATTATATTATATTTTTTAATATACATTATAAATTTTCAATTTTTTTAAATCATAATTTTTAATATTAAATTATTTACATTTCATACTGTTGTAAATTATTTTATATTTCAATAAAATATTACGTACAACAAAATATATCTAAATTATCGGCCCAAGTGTAGCCTAACTCCTCCTACCATTTCTAGTAAAAGGATACCCACGTGGCATTTAATGAATACAAAAATCTGGATAGCAATGATTGTGGATAAGGCTAGATATCGCTGGCTGATCATTAGCTGATGCTCGTATGGTAATTTTCCGAAGTGTGTGGGTCACTCACCGCAGGCAGAGTTTTGTTGCTTAGCTTAGGGCCAACAGGCAACAGCTGGTGCGTCATAATCGAGACAGTGGGATCCTGGAGCACGCCTGAAGAACTGGGATGCGTTTGACAGTGACATGACATGTTATGTAGATTCCAATGTAATTCGAGGGCATAACTAGATGTGTAAGTATTGTTTACGATTTACTCGTCCAGTTGGGTTGTCTATCAAATTCGAATAAAATTCGGTTTAAAATTTCTTTAGTCTGAATGTAAAAAACATGAAAATTGTTTGTGATTTGATTTCTTTAATGAAGCTATGTTCATTTAAAGTCAAAGGAAATTGTTTCGTGGGTAACACCAAATTACCATTTGGCAAGACAATTCAAATCTAACTATTCAATCACTTGGAAATAGACATGGACTTGGTTTGGGAATTAACTAATTGTATTAGCTGTTAGCTGATAGTTAATTATATTAGTTGATTTAACCAGCAAATTACATTAGCTGTTTATTAAAGATGTTTAATAAAATTAGATATTTAGTATTAGTTATTTTTGTGTAAAATAACTCACGAGAATATGACTTTAAAAAAATTATAAGTGTATGAATATTATATATCTTAGTATTTCGTTGAATATACTTATAAGAATTTAGATTTTAGAGAAGTCATGTTCACCTGCACTGTTTCATCATCTATAAAAATTTACACTAACTCTTTCTATTTTCATTTTCATTTTAATTTAAGGGTAAAATTTTATTTCTAACCTATAACTGCAAAAAGGATAAAATTGACTTTTAATAGTTAAAATTTTGGCTGATTGATGAAAACGCTCCTACATAGGAGCATTGTTTATGTTAAATCAGCTATTGGAAGAGTCAAACAGCTGATGACAACTAATTAGCTAGAAAAATAGCTGATTAGTTGTCTACCAAACGAGGCCATGGTAGTCAACAAATTCACGTGATTAAAAATTTTCAATTTAATTATAAAAATTTTGAAATTATTTTATTTTAATAAAATTTGTTGTAAAAAACTTATCAATTTTTTAAAATTAATAAATTTTTATAAACTAAAATAAATCAATTACTTTTCATTTATCAATTTTCAATTAAATTTAAAATTATTCGATCTATAAAGATAATATCTTTTAATTATATTTTAAATTTTAAATTTTATTCAATATTTAAACAATTTTGCACCATCTAATGCTTTAAATTTTTTATATTACTGATATAAGCTTTTAAGATACCAAAACAGAGTGCCTCTAGATCTTTTGATTTTGTTAAATGTACCTTGTTTGGTCTAATGTATTTGCATTAATTACGTATTGTCAAAGAATGTTCTTTTTTCGCAAGTAGGCGCATCGACATACTTGTTCTAGATAAAGTGAAACCGGAATTCTGAACATCTACCACACGTAATCAAATTTCGGAAATCTCTTTGCGAGTACGAGGAACATTACGTGACAGCGTGCAACAAAAGTAAAAGTTGACTACCGAAAGAGGATGAAGATATGAACCGTTCACTTTCAAAAGATTTAAAGCATCGACATAGTTAATATCAGGCCAAAAACGTGCGCTTTGAATTTTAGTTCTTACAATTAATCTTTTAAAATTTGGACGAAAATTTAAACTAATAAAATAAAAAATTTAAGGTTAGAAAAGTTCGATTGGTATTAACCGTCATAAAATTGACAAAAATTAGATAAAATTAAAAATTTAAAATATGATTCAAGGAGATTGTCCTTTCTTATCGAATAATTTAAAATTTAATTGAAAAAAGAGATTGTTAAATGAAAATTAATTAATTGATTTTAGTTTATAAGAATTGATTAATAAATAAAAATTAACTGATTAAATAATAGATTGACCTTTTTTAACAACAAGAGTTATTAAAATAAATTTAGCCGGCAAGTTGAAAATTAAACAGAAAATTAGACAATTTAAATTTTTACAATTAAACTAATCAAATCGATTGAGTTTTTTATTCATTGCTCGTAACAAAATATAACTTAAATTTTAATATTTTAAAATGTTTAAATTGAACCGTCACATTTTCAAAGTAACTAGAAAAGACTTTAAATGAACAAAAAATTTAACAAAATTCACTAAATGTCCAATGAATGCTTGTCAATTCTGACACTACATTATTCGCATAGTTTAAAATAAAAAATAAGCCTTATTGTCACATAATTATCCTTTTTAAATTAGCTAGAAAGTAAGTCCTTTTGTTTATATATTTCAGACAACGAGAGTCTTACTTATCACATAGCAATAAGACCAACATTTCAGGTTCGATTTCATACTAGCTCTTCTTGTAAGAGCCTGGGGCAGCTGAAGTTTTATTTGTAGGTAAGGAACTAGTTGGGCTCTCAATGATGAGGTGCGCCCGCTTGATCCGCCTGTGAGGTGGTGCACCAGTTGAACCCTCGGAAAGGTGTGCCTGTTTGGTCCGCTTACAAGATTTCCTCGAATTCAAAGAAATAAGACCAACATTTATACATTTTAAACAATGAATCTTATTTACAACGTGATAATGGGCCTATTTTTATTAAAAATAAAAGTAATATTGTGTCAGTATTAGTGTGACATTTTATTCTCTATTAAATTTTCTATTTTTGAATATTTTAAAAATATTAAAGTTTAAAAAAGTCTATTTTATTAACTCTTAGGCATCACTGTGCAATTTTAATCTTAATTTTTGGAGATGGGCTAAATAATCAGAGGTCAGAACTTGAGTATAGAACTTGCGGTTGTTCCTTTCGATTGAAATCAGGCAAACGCCCTTTACTACGAGAAAAGCCCAAATTTTGAAATATGGGTGCATATGTGGAAAGGCTGGGCCCATAGTAGCAGTAGTGTAAACCATAGCACTATCGACGCGTTCTCTGGATTGCCAGTCGCTGTAAAGAGAATTAGGAACACCATTATTGTGTGAAGTACGGTAGAAGCTTGAAAGCTATGGTGGGTTTTGTATAAAGTTTGTCTTTATAATTAAGATATCTTCATGTTTCTGGAAAAGATTGTAATCTTTATATTTGTTTTGTGCTGAATCTTAGTTGGAAGCTTTTTGATTGATTTTTCAGGTGAAGTATTCGAGAGAGCCAGACAACCCCACCAAATGTGAGTCATCTTTTGCCTTTTGGTTTCATTCTTTGCTCGATCTTCATTGTTTTATATCTTTGCTGGCTGGGAAAGCGTATAACTGTGGAACTGTTGGCTAGTTTTGTTATTTTGAAGTTTGGAAACTTACCTTGCTGTAAACAATCGGATCCTCTATCTAAAGCTGCCCGTTTAGCCCTGTCTAGTCCAAAAAACGTTGTCTTTCTATTACCATGCGGCAATTTATTTTGGGGGCTTCAGTTGAGCATGGCCCATGCATCTAGTTAAATGGGAAGAAGTCTGTAAGCTCAAAAAAGAAGGGAGTCTTGGCCTCAAAGGCATTCACATTTCAAATGATGCTCTTTTGGCAAAGCTTAGTTGGACCTTACTTACTCGTCCCACCGCTCTTTGGGTCAGGCTGCTAAGCGCTAACTATCGTCTACCTCTGAGCCATATTCCTCTCACTATTGATAGCACAGGGGCTTCCACTACTTGGAGAGGTATAGCAACTACTTGGCCTTTCGTGCGTCAAGGCTTACAGTAGAATTTGGGGCCCAGGAGGAAAATCTTATTATGGCTAGACAATTGGTTGTCTGACTGGGGATCTCTAGGCTCTATCGTGAGTTCACCAATTCCAGCCCATATGCTCTACGCTACAGTTTCGAATTATACTACAGAGCGACGGGCAGTTGGCAATAGCATCTGTCCCAACAGTATCTCCCCTCCGCGGTTTGCCTCGACCTTGTTGCGTCCCAACCTATCCTGGCACATACAGAGGAGGATACTCTCCTTTGGGGGCTTACTACAAATGGGAGATTTACTATGACGCCCGCGTATGATCTTATCGCGGGTCAACACTCGTCTAATGATAGCCACATGTGGGAGTTAATCTGGAAGTGGGCGGGACCCCAAAGAATTCGGGCCTTCCTGTGGTTATTTCTCAAGCAAAAGCTTATGACTAACAATCAGCGAGTGGCTCGTCATATCACCCTAGACAGCAAGTGCCCTTTTTTCACCTGAAGTGATTAACCCAGACTTTTTTCAGTATGACGTAGTGTCACGGATGACAGTGACGGAGCCAGAAATTTAAAATAGGAGTGCCCAAATATTTAATTTTTTTAAATCTTGGGGGGGCTCAGTGTACCAATGAGCTCCAAATAACTCCATTTTTTCAAAAGTTGGGGGGCCCAGTGCACCATGGGCTCCCACATAGCTCCGTCGTTGGGTGACTGCCAATCTCACGCTCCACTTTCAAGTTCACCAATCTCCGTAGGCTACTTTTTACGGGATAGCCTGCTGGCTCCTGTGGAAGTGGCGGAATCGTAACATTTTTTAGGAGGACTTTCAGTGGCCTGTCGAAGGTCACCACGCAGTTATGGATTACGTTACCTGGATTCAAAGAACGAGAACAGTGAAACGGAGTGTTTTTGGAGGCCCCGGGATAGTAACGGGCCCACAGATAGGGTGGTTCGAGCCGCCGGAGAGCTGGGTCAAGCTTAATACAGACGGAGCAGTTAAGCAAGGCCAACACCTTGCTACTGCAAGAGGGTTGTTACGGGACTACTAGGGCCAGTGGTGTGGTGGTTTTCTTCATCAGATTGGCAGAAGCTCACCTCTTGAGGCAGAACTTTGGGGAGTCCAATCAAGACTCTAACTGGCTTGGGGTCTCAGTTATTGACTTCTCATTCTTGAAGTCGATTCCCTCGAGGTGATTAATATTCTCTCTACTTCTCATTGCCCAAGAACTGATCAGCATGTTTTGGTTGCAGGTATCAGGAGTCTCCTACGTCAACCCTGGGAGGTGCAGCTCCAGCATGTGTACCGAGAAGGCAACCAGAGTGCAGATAGTCTGGCCTCCCTTGCAGCATTTGCTAGTCCTGGCTTACATTTCCTTTCGGAGCCTCCAACTTTAGTTTGGGCCCACATGCAACGTGATACTCACGGACTTTTGTATCGCAAACATTGCGTTAGTTAGGACGGTCGTGTTTTATTTTCTTTTCTGTGTAAGCAAAAAAAAAGATAAAGAAGGTTAAGTTACTGTTTTGGTTTATTTATTTACTGTTTATATTAAGTGGCTAAACTTTAAGCTAAGTCGTTTCAATCGTAATATCTTATGAAACACACAACCTTCAATCCATTGGTTTTTTTTTACCATCCTTCAATCATATCAAACACGCCAAAACCAATCCTAACTCATTGTATTTTTTTTCTTTTTTTCCACTGAGATAGAACTTATTGTTAAACAGTAACAAAAACAGCTTCCACTCTAGTTCTACAAACTTTCTACAAGTAGCTTGGTAATACTAAAGAATTATATTTGTATGGAGTCAGGCCCATATTGAGAATAAAACTTTGTCTTTCATATTTATTGAAATATTTAAAACCTAACATTTGGCATTACATTCCTTTATTAAAGTGGATGAAGATGATTTGATAGCTAATATATTTTGGTCAAACGCAAAGATGAAGAATGATTACTTAAATTTTGGTGATGTTTGCTTTGATAATACTTACAGAAAAAATGGTAAGGGTCGTCCACATACTTTGTTTATAGGTATAAACTATCATAAGCAAACTAGACATGCCTTTAACAAATGTATCGAATAACTACTCAAATGTAAGAGCAGTCCATCATAAAATAGTGCAACACCAACAACTACAGTTTGCTTGTGATGATTTACATCTACAAACAAAGCAACCATTTTTTTTATAAGTAGTATCAAAGCAATAATCATCATCAAATTGTTTGCATTTGACCAAAATATATTAGTTATCAAATCATCTTCATCCACTTGAATTACGTAAAAAAATTAGGATCTTCAAATTGCATTTTATGCTAATATTCTAACATGTCACTTGTATCCTCCTTTTTCATATATCTTATTCTCTTGCATCTTAAATAATTCTTGTAATCTTCTAGAATAAAGCCAAGATTATCTCTCCCACCTGCTTGTCTCATCGTAAGATCATGAAATGTTTTTGGTGAAATTTCCACATCATTAGCCATTTGAATTTGCATTGCCGCAGCATGTAATATTTTTCTATAACTTCTATGCAAATGTGTTTTATTAGGACTTGAAAGATAGTGATTGTGGTCTTCAACAAATTGAATTACTTGAAATTTTCCAATTTTCAAACTATTAACTTTCATTCTTCCCTTACAACTAAATTTTGTTTTTGCACGTGGAGCTCTTACATACACATCTCTTTTGTCAGGCATCCTTTTACCTTTAGTACTATAACATAAAAGCCTACTAATTAATTTACCATAAATATCTTTGTGACTTTTGCTCCTTCTTATTTCGAAGTAAACATGTTTGGCATACATTAAATAATATTGATAAGCTTATTCTTCAAACTCAAACTCTATGCCAATTTTCGGTATTAATTCTCTTGAAACGAATGAGTGGACTTTGTTCAAATTCTTCTCAGAATTCGGATGCATCAAATAAGTTGACTTGATATTGCTGCTCTCATTGCCAATGTCAATTTCATCATTCTTACATTGCTCATTCTCAAGTTCATATTTTAATCGACGGTATGGAGTAGATCTGCCTTCTATTATTTTGTTTAATACTAAATTCGATACCTATCAAATTCACAAACTACGAATCATTACGACTTTGTTTTTTAAATTATTAACAAAAACTCAAGGAAAGGTGAAAAAAACATTCGGGTTGATTTGTATGCATAAGAGATGAATACTCCTTAGCGAAGGAATACAATGTAGAACGTTAGCTTTCAAACATTTCAATAAATATAAAAGACAAAGCCATATTTTTAATATGAGCCCAACTCTATACAAACATAATTCTTTAGTATTACCAAGTTGTCTGTAAAAGGTTTGCAGAACTACAGTGGAAGGTGTTTTTGATACTGTTTAATATCGGGTTTTATCTCAATGGGAAAAAGGACAAAGGAAAAAGAAAGAGTTAGGATTGAGTTTGGCGGGTTTGATACGATTGAAGGAATGTAAAAAAGAAAAACTAATAGATTGAAGGTTGTGTGTTTTATACGATGAAACAGCTTGGCTTGAACCTTAGCCACTTAATGTAGACAGTAAATAAGTGAAACAAAATCAGTTACTCACCCCTCTTTAAATAGAACGACAACGTTTTTGAGATTAGATAGAGCTGGATAAGGCAGCCTTAGACAGAGGATCTAGACTGTGTTGTAAATGCCTAGTATGATTTGGAATCTGATCGTGATCCTATGACCAAATGTTTCAACCTGCAAGGCCAGAGGGTCTGATTTGCGAGTTCACTTCAAAGTAGGTTTTTTGTATCTCTTAATTTGGTGATTTTGTGCTACTGCTGCTCTGTTCTTTCATGATATTGTGTTTTGTTTAGGGGATTAACTGGCTTATGGTTTTCGCCAGATGATTCTTGCTCAAGTCGTAAGTCAAAAGGTTT
The DNA here is from genome assembly GCA_026284645.1 of Erythroxylum acuminatum. Lineage (NCBI taxonomy): Eukaryota > Viridiplantae > Streptophyta > Magnoliopsida > Malpighiales > Erythroxylaceae > Erythroxylum > Erythroxylum acuminatum. Next base: position 978 of record JANKOD010073905.1, on the reverse strand, counting down.
TGACATTTGGTAATACCCTAATGATATTAATTTTCTATTGATGCTTTACGTGTTTCGGGAATGAGAGAAGCCATTTTACCCTTTCGGCATAGTTTTTCTACAGGCATGTGCCCTACACTAGTCGGACAGTCTATCCTTAGTATGAGAGGCTATTATTAATATCGGAATTCATGTTGGACATGGTAATTTTCATGTAAATTTTGGCTATAATGTTCACTTATGTCAGTAAATGTACTTGGTAAAAATCCCCTATTGGTTACATTCTGATGTTCTATTTGATAGACTTATGGAAATTATAGACAAAGGAACAGACATGTTCTTTGTTGTTTCTTATAATCTTCAGCAAAATTGCCTTTTCATGAATTGAGCATCTCTAGCATTTTTTTATTTGTGGTCAATTCATTAACTAATGACCATATTGGCAACCTTCAGGAGTTGTTAAATTTCTTGTACATCTTTTTATTCATTTTCCTTTCTTCAAGACAATTGGGACTTATTTCTCTGAATCTATGTCATGTCTCTTAATGGAATTTGGTTCTCTTATTTTGATGTTGGGTTATATTCACTGAGGGGGTGTTTGGAAAGGAGTAAATTCAATTCAGCTGTTTGGAAACACAAAAATGGGATGAATTCAATTCATATATGTAATTGAAACCCATCTCCTTTATAAATTGAATTAACTCCTTCAAGTATAAGAATTCAATTGTATTGAAGCTTGAGGAAGACACCTTTGAATAAAAAATTGTTGTTTGCTATGAGTTTATAACCAGACATTCATCAATGTTTATATATTTATTGTAGGTTTTTATGGAGTATAATTCTTTGCCCTGTATTTCTTATCAAGAATCATTCTGTGCCATTCAAAGGTAGTGTCTTGCTCTTTTGCTCTTTCATTCTTTGAACTACTTCACTTCTCACTCTCTTGTGCTTCACTTGATTGGATTCCAAAGACTATTAATTAAAATATTATTAATAATT
>JANKOD010073880.1:0-10640 GCA_026284645.1 Erythroxylum acuminatum | reverse complement strand
AGAACAAGAAGAATTAGCGATCCTTGCAAGACAATTGGACGAACTCCGAGATAGATGGCTTTTTCATTAAGCTAGTTGAGCCCTTTGCATAGCTTAACAAGCATGCCAAACAAAGAGCATTTAATTGTATTTGTTTTAAATTTGCAATGTGTATTTCGATTTGTAAAGAAAGCTATTCGAACGTTTATTTTTGCTTAGTTATGAGATTGCAAAAATTTGGGGATTTCCTTTTGTTTATGAATATGTCTTCTAAAGGTTGAAATTCATGTTTATGAAAATGGATTGTGTGTATGCGTATGATTCTTCGTTGAGATTGCTAATTTTTGTTTGTTTAGAATAAGACCTTAGCAATTGGAAGGGTTTCACGGGATAAATTACTTGAGTTGGAATTTAAATAATCATAAAATGAAGTAAAGTGAAACATGACTTCATTTTGGATAAGGTTAAGTTGGAATTGAAGCACACTTAAGAAGGTAATCCTTTGAGTTGATGAACTTTGAGTTTGAGTGCTATCAATTGTAAGTGAAATGTTATGGAAAAGAAAGACAAGCATTATGATTGGACAAGAATGATGTTGTAATAGAGGAAATGAAATGGGGAAAAAGTCCAAGTTTTCATAAGGAAGAATTGTGTTATGAATTCATAGGAAAATATGGAATGATTTGGGTAGAATTAGCCAAAATGATCTTCTGGAACTTTGTAGATTGTCCTCCTAGCTTTCCAATGCTATAAAGTATGTAAATTTTGGGTATCGGAGTTAAGAGATATAAGCATTATAAGTGATGATGTTGCATAGGAGGTATAAACATGATAGATATGGAGAATGATGAGAATTGTGTATGTTATGAGTCAATTGAGTTGAGTTTTGAGAGTTTAATGCATTAGAATTGATAATTGAATGTTTAGGGAGTGATATTACATCAGAATGTGTTTAAATTGGGAAGAATGTGTGTGATAAATCCTTTGGAGATGAGATTCAATGATGTTTGATGTTGTTTAATGGGTTTGTAGTGGTTTTTGTGGTGTTGGAGAAGGGTTTGAGGTAAGGGAATGTTAGGAGGGGTTTAGGAACCCTTGAAGGGGGCTTGGAGGGTGAAAAATTGGTAAGACCCGTAGGTTACACGGTCAGCCCGTTTAAATTTACACGGGCCATGTATTTCTAGACCAGGCGCACGAATTTCACCCGTAGGTTACACGGGCAGACCGTGTGATTTTACACGGTTAGTGTGTTTTGACCCAGAAAACGACAAAATTTGAATTTTTAGTCTTCATGAAAGTTTTAGCCCTAGATGTCTACTTTCTAACCGTCAAAAAACGAAGTCAATCTAACATCTTTTGTGAAAGTTATGGTGTTTGCGCCAAAGTATGTTCAATAGGAATCAAGATATGAACATGTCGGATTCTTTCGGTCATAACTCCCTCATCCGCCCTCGAAATGAAGTGATTCTTAGACCAATAGATTTCTAAGACATGTATCTTTCTATACATAATAAGTTTGTACCATTCGGAGTTGATTAAAGAGAGGTTGCATTAGAACAAGTGAGGGTTCGGGTTGGAGTATGTGCACACTTAGGCTTTTTAAGTATATCTTGAGTTATAGAGCTCCAATTGAAGTGATTCTTGATTCAAAACAAACTAGAGACTTAGAGTTATGATTTCTTTGAAGAAGTTAAATTGAAATTCGGGTTTGGAGATTTCCAAATTCTGTTCACAAACAGGAGAAATGAGTTTAAGCGTGGCGACTGTTTTGTATGGGCACGTCATTAAGCATATTGTGAGGAAAATTTTTGGGGTGTTACAAGAATGAAGTTGAAATGGCGAGGGTTAATTGAAGTAACCCTTTAGGGTGCTTTGGGCATGTCTTATGTTATGATATTTTGGAGCGATCATTGGGCTTTGGAAACGGGGCTCAACAGGTGAAACGGTCACTTAACACTAATTAACTCATTTGAAGGTGATGTTGGAGATCAAATTTTTGGCATTAATAGGACTATTACACATGAAGAGTTTGGTAAACGAAAAACAATTATATTTTAAGAATCTCATTTATCCAATAAAGGGAATGAGTTTTTCCATCTAACAACTGCTTACAGAGATAGGAATCATATGTTAAAATACAAAAGTGACTAATCAATTTGCTTTGTATTATATGGATGCTTGAGATAGTTTCCTTTTTCAATATGAAAGATAAGAACTCCATTCTTTAGAGGCATGGTAGTCATTGTTTAATTATCACTTTTTCTTGATAATCTGCTCGTTACTATAGGAGATGTGGTTGCATCGTTGTTCTTTGATATAAAGAAGATATCACTTTTTCTTGATCAATTTGCTCATTTTATCATTTTTCTTTGATGTTGTATAATATATTATTTGTATGTGGTATAATATATATTCATATGATGATATTATAACATGATAAAGAAATATGGGTGGAAATAAAATATAAGTAGTTTTTATTGCTTATGCACCTGGTATATATTTGATATGGAAAGAGTGTAAAGGGGTCATCAATATATTCAAGAATATTATTTATTATTATTTTGATAATTTAGTATAAGCTAAAAGTATTCAATGGTAAAATAATTTTAACATTTTATATTATTATATGTGATATGCTGATTGTATTTAATTTTAATTTATATTGTGATTTATATGTATTTTCATATTCCTTGTAATGATTGCCCTAGTTGTAATGAGAAGATGAAGTTACGGATATCAAATACTAAACTTAACGTTGGTCAACATTGTTATCAATGCATTAATACAAAAATAAGTATTTTAATTATAGTTTTGACGATGCCATTATTATACAAAATTTTAATCAATATTCAAATTGTAGATGTCATGTAGATATTTAGTATTAGTAAATGAGTTGAAGGTTTGTTATTGTAAAAAATTATGTCAGACAACTTCTCTATGTGGGGGTAAAAGTTTTGCCTGCAAAATGAATTGTTGTTCGTAAGGAGTAATTATATATAGTGATTCATCTAAATAATGCATATTTGATATAAATCTAATATTTATGTTCACGTCTTTATTTTGTAGGTCTTATATGATTACATATCTTAGATGTCTGATGTACCTAGCTCAAGTATGGAGGCATTGTCATATATGCCAAAGATGCATTGTTGCTTGTAAGAGTTGCGTTAGCTGAATTTATATATTAATTATGAGAATTTGTTCTAATAGTGCAACATTTTGAAAGTTGATTTGGATGTTGGTTTATAATAGTTAAAAGTTATGAAATGACTATTTTTTCTTTTTTTCGCAATAACTTAAAAACTCTGGTTGTTGTGATAGTTTGATGGAAGTTACATGATTAATGTTGATGAATGTTATAATTAATAGACACTGAAATTGAATTGGTATACCAAAGTCCTTGGCAACTTCTTCTTACAAACCACTGAAAATAAGATATAAAAGCTCCTCCTCTAGAAACCAAGTGGTAATCAATGTCCAAATTATCAACAAAAACATAACTAATACGTGTCCAAATTCTTAATCAAACTAATGTCCAAATTGTCAACCAAAACATGTTTAAATTGTCAAGCAAAGTAAAATTAATATATATTTAAATTCTCAATCAAACCAATGTCTGAATTGTTAAATAAAGCTTATCCAAATTGTCAACTAAAGTATAACTAATACATGTAAAAATACTTATTTAAGCCAGAAGTTGGCTATCCAAATTCTTAATCATAAGCAGAAGTTTAACTTTCATTTGATTCAACATCAATAACTTGAGATTTTCTTAAAGCATAACTTTTGGCCCTCACTTTGATCCTCCTCTTGGTTTGAGTTGTATTGATAGCTGTATTTTGGGAAGCTTGAGTTGTTGCTGTATTATTATTTAGAGGTTGAAAAACTTAACATTGACTTTAGGTCATCTGAGAAGCATAAAAAAAATCACAGTATTAACACGTACGATATAACAATGTAAAGATGTATTTAAGTGACAAACCGCAAAATAAGTATTCTCATTATGTTCCCCAATTGTCACTCCATATCCTCTAATCACCTGTACAAATATAGCATATATGATGTTAAATAATTTGGAGATTACTTGAAATTAAATGTGAATATTTACTAACCACTCTTTTCTCCCTTCTTAAGATAAAGGATGCATTATTTGAGCCTGTAGATACTGATTGTATGGGTCTTCAAACTGGATGGTTACCAATATTAGATTAAGGGACTTCATTTTTTGTGGTCTTCCTCTTTTTCATTGCATTATATGTGTATATATATTTTGTGATAAATAAATTGACATTTAATCCATATTTGAAATGAAGATAAATAAAAAATTAACAATCGCCTTAACAAATTCAAGTTGCCTCGAAGGTTGATCCTTATTTTGTCATCCTCTTGTATTATGACCAACTTCATAATAATGATGGCATTTGATAGCTACTCCAACCTTGCTCAATTTGTTCGAATTTGATGTTCTTTAACCTTATCCCTTTTCTTGCCTTTTTGGTTATTCTAAGCAGCTTCATGGTCAATAAAGGTAATATTAGCTACACATTTTCAGTTTTGCCCAAACTTTAAGACCACTAATGGGTCTTATAACATACTGTTAACTTTTTAAATAACATTCATGCTTGTAGTATCGACTAAAATAAGGATTCATATCCTCCTTCTGATATGATATACAAGTCACAACATGCTTACATGGTGTGAAGTTTCCCCAACCATGGAAAATTACTAGTAGTCGTCCTTCACCCATGATTTGAACTTCTGCCTAGCCTTCTCAAAGGAAGAGAGAGGGAGCTCTCCTATATCATTAAGAACTTTGGTTCTCGCATCCAATAGTTGTGGGGTGCTTATGCTGAAGTAATTGGTGAAGCGCCTTACCATCTGCTTTCCTAGATTGTGTAGAATAAAGTAATGTTGTCAAAGCATTAGAATTGGATTTAATTGAGCCTACATTAACAGATTTACGCTAGTAAATCAAACTTTTCTACAAAACGTGTGACTTCGAATTTCAAACTCCCATTAATCTTAGTCATAGTGCTGGCTGCCATTGTACAACCTCTATTCTCTTCCTCTCTCTTAGGCATATATTGTTAGTAAATTTGAGTATCATGTCCCTTTTTTCATATATCAGAGCCATTAAGAAAACTTATATATCTTCTTACATATTGATCACATTTTTTGTATAAGCTTCACAAATGAATCCATTAAATGTCTTTAATATGTTGTTGTAAACTATTTCATACTTTGGTCTTGTGCTAACAAATGCCTTCATAAAAGTCTCTGGTTTCCTAATTTTGAAATCATCTTTGGCCTTTTTTGAAATACTCCAACTATTTAATTACCTTATCAAATTCCACTTCTGTTATTCAACTCACTACTTGCTAAAATGAACTTTATATGTTTGGCCTTTATAACCACTAATCCAATTTGCATAGACATATCAAGAACATTTTTTTTGCTCAGCTTTTGGGAAGAGATTTTTTAATGCATCCACTAAACCTTATAATAAAAGAAAAGGTAACGTAAATTGAAGAACGCAAAGCACATTAAGAAATGAACATCACTTATATTGATATTTAAAGTTTACCTTCTGTTGATCGTTTACAAAAGCCCATGCATTCTTACTTATGTTTTGATCTTTAGCAAAAATGTTCAAAAACTAATGCCGAGATTGGTAATTTTCTCCCTCAACTATAGCCTAAGATATAGGAAAATTTTGATAGTTTTTATTATGATCAATTGCAGCTAATAAAGCACCTTTAAAGAATGTCTTTAATAAACATCCATCTAGGCTAATTATTTTCGTACATCCATCAAGAAAATCATACTTAAAATCACTAAATCCCTCATAAAACCATTTAAACATTGACTATTTGGACTATTCATCAAGTTTAATTTGATAATGTATTGTTCATCTTTGATAGCTCGTCATAACTCTTGTCTATAAGACCATAACTTGGTATAATAAACTTTCATAGATCTTCATAGCATGATAATAGCTTCCCAATTAGCCCTATAAGATTGGGATTTAATCACCTACAATGCATATTTTCTTTAAAGATTATCCATCATCTCAATAATTAGACAATTCGGGTTCCTCCTAAACTTGGCAAGAATTCAATTTTTATCCATTTCCTGCTAGCTTGCTTTTTTTCTTTACACTTTCCTAAAATTATGTTTTTTGGTACTAACTTAACAAAAAATATTTTTTTGATTTCCAGTCTAGCTAGCATATACCTGAACTGAACATTAGGACTTATAAATAGCCTCCAATCTCACACTAGATCTAGCCATTGAAAAAATATGTTCGTTAGTAATTGCATAGTTTCTTATTGCTTCCCTCAACTACATCTCATCCTTATACTTCATACCAATTTCAAACTTAAAATCATTCATATCCACTTTTAGATTAAAGACAATGTATTTCTTCTTTAGAATATATGCTTCATCATCACTACAAACTGGTAATTTAACTTTAACATCACTATCCTCATATTCATTACACCAACTATGTGAACTTCCTTTTTGTCTTTGTGTATAGTTAGAATAATCACCATCTTCATTGTAATCCTTTACATTACGTCCAACCCCATGCACAACATTATCATATTCAAATCCATTATGTACAGTCTTAGCACATCTCTTCTCATTTGTTCTTGTAGTAACATATTATTCATCATTAGTTACAAATAACTCTCCATCAACTAAATCATCTCTACATTCACTCATCTATATAACAATGAAATCTTCATCTTGTTCCATTTAAACTTCGAACAACCTCTCATCAATTATACTCATTCTACTGTGTATTAGCATCAAATTCATTACCAATATCAGAATGGGATTCTTCTCCATCTGTTGTAGGATGCTCTTAACCACGCTTATAGTAGATTTCAACATTGTCTTAGCTCAATTCTTCCATACGATTGAGCATTTCCAACATGTCCTTATTATAGTGTAAGCTTAATTCTTTTAAAGTTCCTTTCGACTTATTAGGAATTTGTAAAACACAAATATTTCTTTATATTTTTTATCTTGAAGCACTCCTTTTGGGACTAGCATGCTAATTTCATCAACACCTATATCCTTTTTCTTTTTAATTTGGCCCCCAACATATTTATTAGTGCCATGCCTTTCCAACACCCCACCATAATTAAATCCAAATTTGTCAACATCTACAGGACAAATAATTGTATCATTAGTTTTCAACTAAACAACATAAATTAGATAAGATGCAAATTTGAAGCAATAGAAGCGAAATGACCTATGTATGGTGAGTGTAATTAATAAAAACTTAATGGATGAATAAGATATTTTACAATAGAAAAACATCAATTAATATCATAATAATCCTAATAATAAATTACCCAATTGTAATAGTTATTGCAGAAATAAAACATGTGAGAAGGATTAGAGACATGAAAGGGATAATGATTAGGTTATAAGGCATTTAAGGACAAAATTAAAGCATTTAATATTTTACTCAGACTTTACTTTGAGATGCTTCTTTCTCAAGATTTATATTTCCTCGTAATTGATCTTTTCATTCTTTATAACTTTGACTAGTCATGACTTACCCCATTACTTACTTCATTTGTTGTCAAGCTTACTAAAACTGAGTAATTAAATGGTATAGTATACCAAAACCCCCTCAAATTCACTAAAGTTGTTTTCTTGAAAAGAGAACATCAAGCAAGTTTTATAATACAAGTGAAGAAGACAACGAAAACTATAACAAGATTTCATAGAAGTGCAAATCCAGGTAAAAGAAGTTTAGAGAAATTAAGTATATCTTTCACACATTGACATCTATTTGCCACCTCGAAAGTATTTCTTTATCTATATTAATGTTGCTAAGAACACTCTCTAGCATCATTTATTGCCTAACATGGCTAAACTCAACTCTTTCTTTTTATTCACTGGAAAACATAAAGGCTCCATTAAGGTTCAAAGTAATAACATGTAACACTTTAGCATGCTTTTTGGTTCACATAGTGTAATCACTTCATACAGTAGTCCTATACTCCTACGGGCTTATCATCATATACATATGGATACTACAGTCTAATTTTTACTAGAAATTAGAGCATTAAACTCCTTATATTTATATCTTTTTTTTTTAAATTTATCGTTATAATGAATCAAATATTTTCTTATATATGACATTTAAAGTTCGAAATTAGGAAAATTTTAACATAAAGTACTTCGTGAGACAAGACAATGGTTTCCAAAGTAGATATATATACATATGAAAGAACGGGAGAATTTAAAGGGTTTGCATATCAATGCATCTAGTATTATAAATTCCTCTAATCTTATGCTAATAGTCCCACGAAGGACCAAAATCCTTAAATACAAAGGTACAGTGTGCCCATAATAAGGAAGATACTAAGCACAGTGAATCAAATATGAAACAAAGAAAAAGAATCAAAACAAAAAGAAGACATATGATTTAATCATGTATGAAGAGAAGCAAGATGGTGGTAGACTGTTTTCAGATGATGGCAAGATAATTAGCAAGCAGATGGGAGGCAACTTAGTGACCAGATGGTGGCCATTCGATGGCTAGAGAAATTTAGTGTGAGATAAAGAAAAAATGGTGGCAGAAAGTTGGATTGGGAGAGAACGTGAGTGCTAATGGAAAAAAAGCAGATGAGTTAGGGTTAGGTTTATTTTTCATATTTTTTTATTTAATATTAGTTAATTAAATTTAATAAAATTCTAACATGTACTTCAATTATACCTGGCATCTTACGTGTTAGTAAAGAAGTCTAATGTGGCTTGCCACGTTAACTCTATTGACACAGAGACTAACGATGGGAAAAAAATTAAAAGTTTAGATATTTAATTGCTATTTTATAAAGTTCAGGTTAAAGTTATACAAAGTTTGGAATTTTTTTTGTAATGAATTTTAAATTTCTTGTTGTTCCTCTTCCTCATTATTTCTTCATCTTCCAACTTAACACTAGAGTATAATAGAAATAACCAGTTAGTAATGCTCTAGAAAAGAGACATTTAATTGTAATGATTATTCAGATACCAACAATAGAGCTCCATCAAATATGACTTCATCGACTGTACAACATTATAGCTCCATTAAATATGCCCTCATTCATGACCTCCCACTTTGAATCTTGTTTCTTTATTTGATAACTGCCTCACCTACTAATATTATATAGCCTCTTTTTGCTCTTCCCTACCAAAACCTCCTTATGTTTGGGACTAGCTATATTAACATTTACTTACCTTTAACAAAAACCGAATATAGAAGATAAGCATTTTGAGCAAACTTAAGTATAAAAGTAAGAATTAGATTATTCCTTATTCCTGTAAAAAACATAAGGTCTAATGTTTTGTATACAAGAGCAAAGCACATTCTATAATGCTAACTAATTTAACAAAATAACTGCTATTAGTAAGTTCATTTTTATTAATTGTCATTCTAACTAACTTCTAACTACCGTCATCTTCCAGCGTTTATGTCATTGATGATAACTTATATTACATCATCACCCTTAAGTTGGAGCTTGATGCAAATGTATTAAGCCTAACTTAGATACAAACTGATGAAAAAAAAGGAGTTGCTAAAGACTTCATAAATATTTCAGCTAGCTGATTGTTAAAGGATATATGTTTCGGTAAAAAGAACCCTTTATTATACTTTTCTTAAATAAATGATTGTCAATTTCTACGTTTTTCATATATTTATAAAATACTAAATTGGTGATGATGTGTAGGAGTTCTTGATTGTCACACCAAGCGTTAGGCTAGGCCAAGCTCAGGCCTAAGGTTTGAAATTTTTAGTCTCCGACCAAGCCCGATTGTTTTTTAATTTAAATTTTAGAAATAAATATACAAGCTTTAGGTTGATTTAGGCAATTAAAATATTTCAAGCCCAACTTAAAGCTCGGTCAACTTAAGCTAGACTCATTGACTTTGGGTAGACTAAGCTGAGCAAAAATTACCATCCTTACCAGAGAGGAATTAAAAGATGAATGTCAACTTGAAGGTCCTTTAACAAATAAGAGATCTATTGAAGCTCACACACAGTAGAAGCAAGATTTTGATATTAAACTTCTACTAAAGACTTTGAAATAGTTGGTTATTTTTTGGTCTTCCATAAAATGAATGAAAAACCAAGAAACATGTAGTATTATGTGAATGATCTATTGGTATTTGGATATGAAGCTTAAGTTACGTCACAAAAGGAGTTAGTTATAGAAAAGAAAAAGACCCCAAGAAGGACTATTCTTTAAATATTGCAATACATATGTTGTTACATGCTAATGGTGTTAACAAAGAGATTGAGCAAATTGAATAAGTTATTGGACATCATATGTGATGTCTGGTTTTGTGAACCTAACTAAAGAAGTTTACCACCAATCTATGACAATTATTGGGATCAATAAGCAAGAACTACTATTGAACCCCGATTTTTCAGTAGAATTTAGAAATAAGAAATGATATAAAATTAGTGTTTTATATATGCATTGTATAATGGAAGTTGAAATTGAGAAATAAAGAATGAAAGTGTGAAAAGTTGTGAAATTAGAAAAATTTGACTTTTTGGTTTAAGCCAAATTTGAAGAAATGATCTTCATGAAACTTGTGGCCTCTGTCGAGAGCTTTCCGTAGCCATAGAGTTTGATATTTTTCGATATCGG
>JANKOD010073779.1:0-10649 GCA_026284645.1 Erythroxylum acuminatum | reverse complement strand
GGGAAACTTATCACGTACCATGGATTTCAAGGGATGATGACTATAACTCTTGTGGTATTGTTGGTGATCATCTCAGAGAAAACGGAGATTTAAAATCACCTGCACGAAAGCAGAAGTTAATAAAGCGAAAAGGAAATGATGACTATAACTCTTGTGGTATAAATCTCTCTTTGGACAAAGTAGCAAAGAGCCACACACCTGCCGGAGAGAAACTACAACACCTGCCAAGAAGCAAAAGAAAAAACGAAGGCTTAACAACACAAAAAGAAGGTAAAAACTCACCAGAGACACACGACATCGACAACTTACCAAAGCGGAAACAGATACCCTGTATACACAGTAAAGGAAAACAAAAGAAGGAAAACACCTGCCAAGAAGCAAAAGAAAAAACGAAGGCTTAACAACACAAAAAGAAGGTAAAAACTCACCAGAGACAAACGACATCGACAACTTACCAAAGCGGAAACAGATACACGACGGCAGGGCGCTGTCGAGGAAGGCAAGGGCGGAGAGGTGAAGGAAGAGAGAGAAAGATTTACACAACTCCAGGTTAAATGCAAGAGGGAAAGTTAAAGGACAGATATAACCGGATAGGCAACACAAAAAGAAGGTAAAAACTCACCAGAGACAAACGACATCGACAACTTACCAAAGCGGAAACAGATACCCTGTATACACAGTAAAGGAAAACACGACGGCAGGGCGCTGTCGAGGAAGGCAAGGACGGAGAGGTGAAGGAAGAAAGAGAAAGATTTACACAACTCCTGGTTAAATGCAAGAGGGAAAGTTAAAGGACAGATATAACCGGATGGGCATAACTCCAGGACTTTTAAGCCATCCGATTCAATGAAGGAGCAGGATGGCTGCAGAACTTTCAGAGAGAGGGAGGGGGTGATTATCACCGTCAGATTAAATGGGCGGTTGGGATAGATTGCGTGGTCGTCCATCCCAACTCGTCCCTAGTATATATACTTAATGAATCCACGAGGCTGCTATCCCCTTCCACGTTAAGGAACTTCCTTTTGAACTTATCAAGGCAGGAATGGCCTCTGCACTAGGTACAGTTCTAGTATACGTGTCTCTATGTCTGGCAATTTTAGTTGACTTTGAAATTGGAATGAGAACGGATTGACAATGAGTTGTACAAAATGAAGACTCCAGTGTTTCTCCGTAGCTCACTCCAACGTAAGATCTCAGATCAACTATAATAAAAGAATGTTTAATCTCTTCCCTACCTATCATGGAGTGATACGCTTAAATTTTCCCTTTAAAAGTACAGGAAGAAGAATATCAAACTTCTTTATTTCATGAATCGAAAAAAATGTTAGGCTAGAAATTTATTTGATGGAGTTGCCCATCTTATTCTGGTCTTTAGTTCTTACGATCGTTGAGCTAATCTCCCTAATTTAAAAGACAAGAATTTGGGAACGAATGGAGAATACATGACCTGATCGTGATCTTCCGGTTCGGTAAATAAAAGAACGTTCCTTGTATGTAATGGATTTCGGCACTTCCAATGAAAATCTTTATAAACTCGTATCTCCACGTGTTAGGCCATAGCACTTCCCTATGGCCTCCAACTTAGCATGTGTGGTCCTAAACAAACGACCACTTGTAACCAGTCATACCCACTAGCTTAGACACGCATCTTTTCATTTTTCTCCGGTTCATAGAATTTCTTCCCAACTTCTAGTGATTAAACATGGCTAATTTCCTACCCTCCTACTTGCATGTTTCAAATGGTGTTAGGTTAGAAGTTTCGTGTATATGCAAAGGTGCCAGAGTTTATTTTAGCTCTAGCTATGGAAGAAAATTTAGTGGCAAGAAAAGAAATGATGAGGGTAAGAGAAGGAAAGAGGCCTATATTGTGCAGTGTTGCAGTACCTCCTCAACCCCATCATCGTCGCAGTCCTTTTCAATATCAGCAGCAGCTAAGCATGTTCTGGCTGAAGAAAGAAGTTTGGAGGCAAAAGAGGCGAGGGGATTAGAGTTGGAAAATTTGATGAGTGAGTTTGGATGGAGAGTCAGAAGATTGGCTCATAATGATCAGCATGAGATTAGGGAGGCTGTTGAAATTCAAGCCGAAGCATTCCACACGCCAATGTTTCTCTTTGATGATCTGTTCTTCCAATTCTTTAAGGTATCCATTCTCTCTAGGTTGAACTTTTCCCGAGATATACAATTCCACGTTTTGATTATATGAAAAAGATTGTTGAAATGATCTCCATCATTCATCTTCCAAAATCTGTCTGCTCTTAATCACATTGACAATACAACCACCACCCCCAAGAAGAAATGTATATATTATATACATTCTGCTATCATTATAAGGAGCAAGGTTTGATTCTAAACCTCCTCTCTTCTGTTGCTTCTCTAAACAGGCTGAGGTGCTTTCTGGGCTTGTTTACAAACTTAGGAACTCGCCTTTAAACAGGTACTTGTTGTCCAAGAGAAACGAAGAAGTGTCAGAAGCATAAACAACACTTTAAGCTTAACTGCAATACAAGGACTTGGCATTTCCAAGAGCGAAAATGGAACTTAAATCTTGTTTATTCTTTTGATATATGAAAGTATTTATTACGTTAACAGATATGCATGTTTGGTGGCTGAGCCAGTGTCTGACTCGTGTAAGACTCAAAGAAGACTTGTGGGCGTTGTGGATGTCACAGCATTGAGAGATGAAGATGTCCTGAAACATCTCAGAGGAGAAGAAGAGTACCTCTATGTTTCAGGAATTGCAGTGTCGAAGAATTTCAGGTTTTTAACATCTTTAGCAGAAGCGTGCCTCTACCTTAGCTGCGTTCTTAATTGTAGGTTTAAAAACCTAATCCAGTTCTAACTTTTTACTAATTGTTCCGTAACTAACAGGAGGCGAAAAATAGCGAGCATACTGCTGGAAGCTTGTGAAATGCTCTCCATTTTGTGGCATTTTGAGTATCTTGTTCTAAGGGCATATGAAGATGATTTTGGTGCCCGGAAATTGTATGCAAATGCAGGTTATAAAGTAGTTTCAAGTGATCCCCAGTGGATGGCTTGGACAGGACAAAGACGCCGTGTTCTTATGATAAAAAAGTCCGGTTTAAGCAACTAACTACATCTTCTTTGTAATCATAGGTTCGATTCGGGAATGAAAAATAGTCAACAAAAAATCTAGTTTTTCTTGTAATGTTTAATCACATGGAGTGTTCTCGAATATTCAGACAGATTAGCCTAGCAGATACGGTCTCCTTCTTGTCAGCACAAACAGAGTCTACCTGTAATGTCAGGACAGAAGTGAAGCCAGGTAATAAAAAGAGTTGATACTAGTTTGCAATTTGTGCTCTGCAAGTATCATATTTGTTAGCCAAAATTGGCCGAGCTTTCACAGGTTGAATCAAATTGAGTCACAACCATTTGGCTGAGACTTTAACAAGGTTACACCACTTCCTCAGAAGAAAATGTGAAAGAAGTTTACTTATGACAAAGAAGAAACAATTCTAGAATGGATATGTGTGAACTTGAAGGCAATGCGGCGACAAAATGAGTCACAAGTTGAGATACAAAAGCAGCAAAGTAATGCATTCTGCTTCTTTACATTTGAACCATAAATGAATGACCTCCAACGAAATGGCACAGGGTGAGCTAATAACTAGGGATAAAGGGTTAACTGTTTTACTAATCTTCCTCTAAATTAGTGCAGTCTCCCAAATTTTCATACGAAAAATCTACTCCAGCTCGGCCATTTGAACTAGCACAGAATCAAGTGTTCCCAAATCTTTAGTAGTCACTTCTTTCATCTATTCTCCATTTTTCTTTCCCAAGAGAATGAACTTATCCTGCTTGGAAACGTAGTAT
Organism: Erythroxylum acuminatum; assembly: GCA_026284645.1. Lineage (NCBI taxonomy): Eukaryota > Viridiplantae > Streptophyta > Magnoliopsida > Malpighiales > Erythroxylaceae > Erythroxylum > Erythroxylum acuminatum. The sequence goes on along the minus strand of JANKOD010073779.1, from coordinate 6,815 downwards.
CCCTTCGCAATAATCAACTCAATGCTTGCGTTGCAGTTTCATTTTCCATCTCTCTTTTGTAGGGGTTTCACTATCTTCATTAGTTTTGAATTTCGTTTTTCATACTGTCACTTAGCTTTTTTTCATTTATTATATGCATCTCGTAATTATAGCAACACTTTTGAATATGATACTTCTTTGGGGTTTATACATGGACAATGAGTTGGTGTCTAATTTAAAGCGCACTTCTCTATATTAAGAAGAGGTTAGGGTCAAAATCAACGAATATATTTTCAAAGAGGTTTTGTGTTTTTTTTCCCTTTGACAGGCAAAGTTTAAACCTCTAAATGATTAAACATATAGTTCAAGTTGTCAAATGAAGTTTGCTGCCAAGTATTTAATATATTGCCCCTTTTTTTTTCTTTGAGGAGCACTTGGGTTTGTCAAAAGTCCCAGAGGGTTTGTCAAATGAAGTTTGCTGCAAAGTTTATACATATGCAACAATCAATTGCAGAATGCAGGAAAATATGGATGCCTAATATTATGGACAGTAGATTAAGATATGAGATCCATTTTTCGATTTTCTCTAGTCAAAGTGGGGAACATATCGGACAGTTATTGGGTGAGTACATGAGCTTTGATGAATGTAGCTTGGAAGATAACATCACAATCTCATAAGAATTAGAGTTAATTTGCTTATATAAGAAAAGAATTCATCATTTCTCAAGCTCAACATCATTCTAAATTTGCATTAAAATGTAATTATCTGCTGTTTTTTTTTTCTAGTGGTGTAGGTCACAAATATTGTTAATTATGTCCTTTACAATCATCTTACAAAGTCTAATCTTCCTTAGAGTAAAATATGTAGAAATTTAGATAAACGTGTGACTGCAAGTTCAATTCACTTAACAAAGTCAATATAAGAATTTAATTTAGAACATTAATTTTACTTTTCAAAATTCTCATTGTGATGACTCTATAAGTGATCATTTGAATTAATATATTCAAAGTATCTTATATAGGGATTATTATATGTCAATTTATGACTTATCATATTCAAGAGTAACTCGCTTACTAGTCATTGGATATAGGATCAATTATGTTAAGATATTTTAGTCATAAATATAGGATTCGTCACCCTACAATAATTAAGAAGGATGTTTCTTTCATTATTATTTATTAGTATTAATTTAAAAAATCTATAGCCAAAGTGAAGTGACATGATAAAAATAGTTTTTAAATGCCATTAAAAAAATACTTACTAACGGTGGAGAGAAAATATGATTGGAATAAAAAAATATACATTAATTCCATACTCTTTATGTTGTCAAAACATTTTATAATAAAATGATTGAATTATACAAACAAATTATAAACAAAAAATATTAGTTATCTATCTATACTTCTTTAAACTTGGGTCCTTTGAAAGAAACTAGTGTTATTATAAAATTGGTTAATCGTACTAATGTTTGCCCAAATAGAGTGGTAAAGGATGTTTGGGTGCAAATGAATGAATTAGTGTTACCCACATATTTCCTATAATCTCATACCTATCTTACTAGGGAGATCGTTCCTTAATACGGCCCAAAATAAGATAGATGTTCATGAGGACACCCTCATAATAGAATTTTATTGATAAGTAATTCATTTCAATATTTTATGCCATGAAACACCCTCAAGATGATCATTCTATTTTTTCTGTTAATATGATTGATCCCTTAGTATAGGAAGTTTTTAAGTTAAATTGTAGGGACCAATTGGAAGTAGTCTTAGCCAATAATCTGGAGTTGGAAGCCACGAATGATGTTTAGTTAAGAGAGGATCTAATCAAGATGGTGGCTAACTTACATTCTTTAGAACCCGCTCCTACAAGGTACAAATTTGCTTTCATACAATTACCTAAATCTTACCAAAGGCTATTAACTTCTAATGTGCAGATCCAAGATGTAGAGTTGAAACCACTACCCGCTCGCTTAAAATACTCGTATTTCGGAGACAATTAAACTCTTCTGATAATTATTTGTATAGTGTTAACTTTTGATTAAGAAACCAGACTAGTTTGTATGTTAAAGGAGCACAAGAAGGCCATTAGATGGACAATTGCAGATATTAGAGGGATGAGCCCTTTTATATGCATGCATCACTTTTTACTTGAGGATGGTGTATATGCATGCATCACATTTTACTTGAGGATGGTGCAAAGTCCACTGAACAAGCACAATGTAGGATAAATCCTCTGGTGATGGAACTTGTTAAAAAGGAAGTATTGAAGCTTCTTGATACTAAAGCCATTTATCTTATCTCTAACAATTAGTAGGTAAGTCCAGTGTCAGTGATTCTAAAGAAATCTGGAATCACGGTGGTGACAAATTAGGATGGTGAGTTGGTTCCCACCTATGCGCAAACCGGGTGGCAAGTTTATATTGATTATAGGAAGTTGAATCTTCCAACTAGCAAAGACCATTTCCCCCTTCCATTTATTGATCAAATGTTTGAGAGACTTGTTAAACATGAATATTACTGCTTTCTAGATGGTTTTTCAAGTTATTTTCAGATCCATATTGCACCAGGGTATCAAGAAAAGATGACCTTCATATGCCCATTTGGAAAGTTTGATTACTAGAGGATGACATTCGACTTGTGCAATGCACCCACCACTTTCCAAAAGTGTACATTAAGTATATTCTCTGAGTATGCTGAGAAGATCATAGAGGCATTTATGGATAATTTTAGTGTATACTGTTATTCTTTTGATGATTGCTTAGAGAATCTTGCACTCATTTTAGAAAGATTTATTGAAACAAACTTTATGTGTAATTATTGTGCTCTACTTAATACTACCTAAATGCATCACTCGTAAGTATACGAGGTTGTTGTAGTATATGGTGGACAAGGTCATCTCATAAGGAAGTTCTTAACTATAATAACTTGATTAAAAATAAGAAATTAAAAAAGAAATTTAAGAAAGTATAGAGATTGTGAAATTATGAAGAATGAATTGTATGGAATTGATATAAATATTTCAAAGATATCTTAAGGTTTACACTTTGATCCAATTTCATGCCTAAATTCTTAAACTTCCCATTAATATAATATGCAGAATTATTCCCTCTTCAATCGAATTAGCAACTATCAATTTAATAGTTCTCACATTCATCAACTAACAATTACTAATCGTTTGAAGTTATGAATTAAGCAATCCTTAGAACTTATATTTTTAATTCATTCTCAGGGTAATTGATTGTTTACTTTCAATACCAAGTTTCATCTTTCGATTCTTCACTCAAAATCTTAAGACTAATAGGTGGACAATCTATTATCCTAGCATTTAACATAAAACAATCAATCCATGAAATATATATATATATATATATATATGGGAATTATCAAATCAAGACATTCAATTAAATCTAGATGCAAACCCTAGGTAAGAGAAATTTAGCTCATCATCAAAGTGAAAATAATACTCATATCAAATGGATTCGAACCAATAAATTTCATTGTATCAAGAAGAAATTAAAACAAGAAAATCTGCAAACCTAAAAGAATAGAGAACAAAAGAAGCCTTGAATGATGACTAGGAGTGAAACTCTCGTTCGCTTTCTCCAACTCTTAATCAATATTGATGACAAAACTCCATTCATTCTCCCTCTGTAACTCTCTTTCCATATAACTATGTCTTCCTATTTAGGCCACAATCTCTTCACATAAGTTATAGCTCCACCTCCCAGCTTTCCAATGGATCCTCTTTTGCTTAAAACAAATTCCTGTAGCTAAAGTTATGGGCTAAAAGACAAAGGGAAGGTCAAATTGGGTTTAGACAAATTTCATATCCCATTCTGAACCTTTTTAGCCCCTCAAAATAACACTTTTGGGCCTCAATTTTTACATAGGAATTATGGCCCAGAATGTTGGTTTGAATTTTAGCTTTTGAATCACCTCATTTGGATCTCATAAACCTCAAATATGTCCATGTAAAGCTTCAGTGGTCAAGCTACCAATTCTACCGAAATAAGTTTATTTTGAACAAACAGTTGCTAGTCCAAACGACTTCAAACAGCTACACATCTTGGCTTCCTTAAAATCTTGGGATGTCCTCTGAATATTCTCCGACCTTTTTAGAGTCTTCTCCTCAAATCCTTAAAGCTCAACCTAAACATAAACATCAATCTTAAACGAACATATTAGAAAAAGACTAAAAATTGAACAAAAACTATCCAAAACCTAACACAAAATACATTATAATAGCAATTAGGAAAGATGTCTTTTTATAGTTGATCAAGGTATATTTCTAAGGCATGTTGTGTCTTATAGGTGTACAGAGGTTGAAAAGTCTAAGATTGATTTCATTTTTTTCTTTACCTTACCCCTTAAATGTGCAAGAAGTTCACTATTTTCTTAGCCATCTAGGTTTTTACGAAGGTTCGTCAAGGATTTCTCGAAGATAGCTTCTCCTTTATGCAAGATGTTACAATAGGATATCCCTTTTGAGTTTAACAACAAATGCAAGGAGGCTTTTGACAAACTTAAGGAGCTTTTATCATCCTTTCCAGTAATATAACCTCCAAATTGAAGCCTTCCCTTTGAGATCATGTGTGATGAAAGTGATCATGCAATGGGGGCAGGTATAGGATTAAAAGTGGAAAAAGATGTGCATGCTATCTACTATACTATACTTTGAAAGCTTTGAATTATGCCCAATTGAATTATTCCACTTCCAAAATTGAGTTTTATATATTATGTTGCTTTAGAAAAAAAATCCATACTTGTTGGGTCTTAAAGTTATTGTTTATTCTGATCATGTAGTTTTGAAGTACTTGCTGACCAAAAAAAGAAAAGTTAAGGTTAATCAGATGGATTTCCTCCTTTAGGAGTTTGATTTAAAAATAAGAGATAAGAAGGAGGCACAATATATGGCTGCTAATCAGCTTAGCCATTAGGTCTAAGAAGAAGATTATGTCCCCTTGAGAGAAACATTTCAGATGAATAGTTATTTTTTGGAAATTTGACATCTCCATGGTATGTCGATATTGTAAATTTCCTAGTTACCAATAAGTTACCTATAATTTTGTCTAAAGCCCAAAGGGACAAGTTAAAGAGTGAAGCCAAGTCATAAGAAGGTGTGTTCTTGAGAGTGAGACGCTTTCTATTTTGACCTTATGTAATTCATACACTTATGGAGGGCACTTTGGAGTAAAATGGACTATCCATAAGGTTTTGAATAGTGGTTTTTATTGGCCCTCATTGTCCAAGGATGCATATGTCTTTTGTAAGTCACGTAACAATTGTCAACAGTCACGACCTTTTCATTTTTTTTTCATATTGAAAGAGTAATAAGAATGAGGGGTGTTAAGCTTTTTATCATCCTGACGTCGAGCTATTTTTCCACAGGACCTCCCCTACAGTATCTTCACCACTGTAGAGTTTAACCACCAAGTTCGGGAAGGATTGGTGTGGTTCCTCTACGCCTAAGACGCTAGAATATCGAACCATGAATGAAGAAAGGCATGAGAGAAAGGCATATTATATTGGCTAGTGATTGTGCGGCCCCAATTCTTGATTGGAGGGGACACCAAAGGTCTCTGCCCTTCCATCCCTTGTATTGACAGAGAGGGGGGCAAAGCTTTTGGTTTTATGTTGTCAAAGAGTTGAACAAGAAAAATAGATGGTGAATACCTGATCGAATTGATCGGGTCATGTAGGAACAAGGTTCAAATGCACTTTCCAATGATACGTAAGCAAGGTATTTCTGGTTCTTTATAGTTTATAGAGAATATAGATCCTAGATATTTGAAATAACTCAGTGATCACTTTGGGGAGGAAGAAGAGTATTTCATTGCTACAAATATGGATTATTAAAAAAAATAAGACATGTATTTGGATATTTCTCTTCAACTCAAAAAAATTGTATTATTCATTTGACATGAGTAGTTGAAGCGAACTCTCCTAAGAGAAAAATGGATTATGGGAGTGTGTGACTTGGACTATTGATTTGGCCGTGAAGATATATATCTTCCACATTGGAATTCACAATCAAATGTGTCTTTGTTCCAACCCCCGCGTAAGTCCCATACAGAGGATAGGCTGGTTTGCTTAAAGAGAATCCTTTCTATGATCAGACCCAATCATGTCTTCTATGAACAGGCTCCGTAAAATCCAGTATAAAATCCAGTAGAACCAGTAGAATAGGTGATGTGATATAATCCATATTTTCTTTTAGCTATTTGAGTTCCTTATACTTCGTTTTATCTCTTTCATTTACTTAATTTATTTAATGCCTAATGGTATGGAAATGCAGTCATTTCCTCTGCATCGACCCTATTTATGATACTATCGGAGTGAAACAAGGGATCTAAAGAATGATAGAGGCTAAACTATATTAGTAACAAGTAAATCCTTTGTATGGAAAAAGTCTCGATAGTTTTTTGGAGATAAAAGCCAATCGAAAGGGATAAGACGGCCCAAAAAGCGCTTGGTCATGATCGCCTTTGTAAGGCCAACTTGGGTATTGAGCATTTACCTGTAAGAACTGTAAGAAACGAATTTTTTGCAATGGTCAACCCTAGAAAAAAAAAAAAAAAAAAAAAAAAGGAATCAGTCCATTTTTTTATTATTTATTACATAAAATCATTCATATACATATATGTGTAGATATGAATAACATATCGATTTTACAGCATCTAGACATATATATTCTTTATATGGTATGGATCCTTTTGGTTCGTTTGATTCTTGCTCGAGCCGGATGATGAAAAATTATCATGTCCGGTTCCTTCGGAGGATGAATCTATAAAGAATTCACCTATCCCAATAACAAAAAAACCTGACTTGAATGA
>JANKOD010073738.1:0-10652 GCA_026284645.1 Erythroxylum acuminatum | reverse complement strand
AACAATTACGGATTATATTGAAATTCTAGCAATGGGATTGAAATTAACAATTCAATGAACGCATTAAAATTATCAATTAACAATACCCAATAGGTTCATATAAAAATAACCGAATAATAACGAAAATCCGATTATCCATACACAAAACCCAAATCAATTAAAACAGGATAACATAATCAATTCCTAATGAGAGAAAGAAATAACAAAATAATAATAAAATCACTTAACCCGGGTCGTCGGCGTCGATTTTACCTCCGAACCGGCATCGAATCATTTAGCCCTTCATAAATATTTTTCGAGAAATTACTTCAACTCCCATTTTACTCATCCCACCGAAGACCCCTAGAACTTGGCCGTTCACTGTTGCTCTCCCACTTCTGCGTTATTGTTGCACCGAATCAGCTTCTCTGTTGATTTACTTTTATCTCTCCACTGTAGCGTCCTCTCTATGTTTTCTGTGGCGGCACTGCTCAGTGTTTTACTCTTGTCTCTACCGAAGCTTGACTTGCGTTGACTGTGTGTTGCCTTGCTCTCGGCTGCGCCTATTGATGGCTTCCCACGCTGGCCTCTGCGTGAAGCTCCCAAGCAGCGCCTGTTGCTAGCGCCCCAACGCCGCCACCTCTCCTGTTTTTATTCTCCCCTCGCTTGTTGAATTTTTGCTCCTCTTTAATGCCCTCAATTTCCGTCACATACGTTCATTTGTTGTCTGCGTGTTTACCCCATTTGCGTCACATACGTTCCACTGCTTCTAATTCATTTTGTGCGTCTCTGCTCCCTAGCTCATTTCCTCTTGATTTTTGCGTCATTTCCCAATTAATTCCTCCTTTGTGCATATTGCGTGTTGCCACCTGCCTTCTTATTTTTCCCCATTTGCCTGTTGCGTTAATTTGTATGTGCATTGATCTCCTGCGTATGCCACCTGTCCACACCTGTAGCGCTAGTGTCTCACTCCAACGCCACTACTGGCTCTTAATTCATTTGCGTCATTTTTGTTCCATGTGAGGCCCCATAGGTTGATTAATTTGCGTCCGATCCGTAGCTTCACACTCTCTTGCTGATTTAATTGATTTTGGGTGCTACATTCTCCTCATGCGTGATTATTGCTGGCCTCATTTAATTTGGTGTCTCCGTATAGCTGATTGTTGCGCCTCACAAGACAGCTTGCCTTGATTTTTAATTTGCTTCTCCACGTGTTGCCTTTTGCGTGATCAAATGATTTAATCCTCCTCCCATTTAATTTGATTGCCTCCAACTGTGCGTGATTTACGTTTTCTGTATCCACTGTGCGCCCCCCTGTGCTGCCCGTAGCTCTTCTATTTAATTTTGTCTCATTTAATTCCCTTGTATTTGTTGCTCCACTGCCGCGTGTCATGTCTTCTGTTTTGCCTCTTCCTTTATTCTCCACGTGACTTGCTTAATTCCCTCATTAGACAATTACAACTCTCAGCTGTAGCATCACTTCCGTTATCTCTTGCTGTCCAATTTTAATTGCTCCTGCGTAACTTGCATTTTCATATGTTGCATTTTGATTTGATCCTCCAACAACGCACGTTTACTGCTCCTTCAATTTGCTGCCCTTGACAATTCAATTTGCTTCTAATTGCTTGTTTCTCCACGCTTCCTTGTGCTCTTTTCAAGCTTCAATTATGTTCCATTTTTTTTCGACGAAGACAAGTGAATAAGAATCTTCAAAAAATAACCCAAACGCAGTACTTTCGACTCACTTTAATTTCTTTACTTTAAAATTGTACCTAAAATAATATATGAATTAAAGTGAGTATCTTAATCATTTTTGTATCATTAATAGCTAAGTGTAAATAATTAAAAATATCAACAATTAAACACATATCACTAAGCTTTTTAAAAGTAGATGAATCTCTTACTACCTTACTCTAAGATATTTTATTAACCACTAGGGGAGAAAAATTAGCCACCTAAGACAAGAAATTAGAGGCATTTCCAACAACTTTAACTTACAATTACAAGTGTATCATAACTAGGAAGCAATAAAGAGAACAACCAACCTTAGTATATTTAGGAGATGGAAAAATGCTATAGAGAGAGGTAACAGAAGGAGGTAAAGATGAAGGTTACAAAGGGGGAATCAACTAGCTCAAATGTAAGGATATAAGTTTTGGAACCTGGAGCCTTAGAACAAAAAAGGACCTAAGGTTCAGGGATTGCCATATGAATTTCCATACATGTTCTAAAGGAGGAAGAAGAATTTAGAGCCTTGTTGGGTTCTACTCGAAGCTTAGCAGTTAAACCTTCAGATATAGAGGATTACTTGAAGTAGTAAGAAAGCATAAGCAAGGGACAGACAGAAGAAATCTTGCTTATTATTGTTACCTTTAAAAGGAGTCAAATAAAACTTTTAACCTATTACAAGATCCAAAAAGAGGTTTAGATAGAAGTTGGAGTTTCTCTCTCTAATCCATTATGGAATCCACTTGTTTTAATATGCATGATTTTAATTGTTTAAGAAAAGTCTTATTAAGAGACAAAGCAAAAATCTTTCGAGGAGGAAACACGGTACCATTTTTTAGGAATTAGATGATTAGCAAATAAACTTTAGTTGTATAGTCAGAGATGAAAGGTTTTAATATCTTTAATTTCAAGGCATGGACAATGTTTTGAATTTTACTAAATAAAAATATAATGATCAACGCTTTAATGTTGTTATTTCCACAATAACATAAATCTTTCAAGATTATGAATAATTATATTTAGTGTTTTTTCTTGTGATAATAGTTGTTTTAATTCTTATCTAATATTATCTAAATCTTTATTATAGTCTTTTATCAAAAATTTTGGTAATTATCTTGTTAAGGAAAAGCCATAAATCTTTGACGGTCTAGATAATATTTTCAATTTTTGTTAAATGAGTTTAATTGTCTTCTTATCTATGGTTTTACTATATTAATAGTTTTTATTTTTATGACCTCAAATTATGATTATCTTCTAGTTCTAATAATAATTGCTTACATTATAAATATTGTCTTCCTAACCTAAAATATTTTTATTCAAATATTTTATTTCTTGTTTTGATAAAGGTCTTCAAAGAACAATAAAAAATTAGTAGTAATATGAATAAAGCATAAGAATAAGATATATAAGTAAAGCATAAAATGAATTAAACCAATCATATAAGCATAAGTTGGTGTTTCACTAAGAACTATAACTAGTATTAATAACCAAATAATAAATATTGAATGTAAAGTTGAATGGATGTTAGTTGTAGAAATATAACAGTAAGTAAAAAAATGTAAAGGATAAATTATAAAAATGTAAAGCCAATCCATAACAAATTGTAATATTTATAATAGTAATATAAATAAAGGTTAAATACAAAAAAATCATCATTTAATCAATTTTGCAATACTAACCTAAAATTTTAAAAGTAGTTCTAAAATGGTTCAACTTTTAATTTTAATAAAAATAGCATGACGTTAAGTTCTCCGTTACTATGAATGGTGTGATGAGCCACATTAAAATAGTATTTGTTTACATAGCTACCACATATTGTATTTGCACCACATATGAGTTTAATATTTAATAAATTAAAATGTCAAAAACCCTAAAATAAATATACATTGTTTCATATGTTTTACTTCATAAGTATTTTAAAATGTTTGATATTTTTAATATATTAAATAATAAATTTCATATGTGACACAAATACAATATGTGGTAGCTAGGTGACATAAATACTAACCTGACATGACTCACTACATCATCCTCTTTAACAAAGAACTTAACGTTGGGCTATTTTTGTTAAAAATTAAAAGTTGGAACATTTTAGCACCACTTCTTCTTCTTCTTATTCACAATTTTTTTGAATCAAATACCCTTAAAGTTTGTATTTTACCAAATATTGGCCTAAATCTTAAATTTTGAAGTATTGTATTAATTTTACAATATTCAGTACATGACCCTTTCTTCTACATCTATATAGTATTAGATTCTTATAATATAGTATTAGATTCTTATAGCTAAGAGATGGAGAAATTTGTTATTTTTTTAATTTGGTTTTCATCTATATTTTAAAAATACATATTTTTGCATATAGGAGTTTTTTCTTATTTTTACTAGTATATTTGTAGAAAACATTAAATTGTTGAAAAAAGATCCTAAATATTTTTTAGATTTAAATGTTTTATTCTTTAATTATTTTTCTAGTCCTATGTTTTGACACGGTTTTAAACCCTCCTTTTATGCATTACTAATTAACTCTTGATATATCAATTTATTGAAAGTTTTAAATTTGGTTTTGAATTGTTTCTCTTATTAAAGCGAAAGCCCTTCATATAACTTCTTCTTTTAAGAAGGGTTGGTTTGAATCTTATCTTAATATTAGCTAAATGGAATTGAAACTAAATTACTCTACAATTTCCATTTGTAAATTCTCATGATATCGTTCTAACCTATAGCCATTAATTTTGAACACTTTAAAAATATCTAAACTTTAGATTTCCACTGCACAAAGAACACATTAGTAACAACAAATGGACAGAGCCATCTAGATCAAAAATTTCCCTGGAAATAATTTAAGCTTTGAATGGTAAAGGAAAACCTTACACCCTACTGAAAATTACTTCATTGAAATCATGTTACCATGGAAGGTTTTAGTTTTCTCCTTATAAATTCTAACATTTTATAAGCATTATTACCAATCTCTTATAGTTCTTGAGCTTGCAATTTTTAAGTATTAACAACCTTAATTAGGTCCATGTTATATTGCTCAATAACCCAATGGCTTTATGATTCAACTCTACAAGTAAATGACAAGGTTTACCAAAAACTAACATATATAAAGATATACCAATTGGGGTCTTATAAGCAATTTGATATGCCTATAATGTATCTTCCAATTGCAAACTCCAATCTTTTTTATTTGGATATTCAATTTCTCTTAATTTGATTTATATATTGAAAACTTATACCTGCCTATTTATCTGTGAATGGTAAGCAATTGAATTCCATGGTCGATAATAATAGCTCGAGGCATTATAAACCTAGCAAAATGTTAGACTTAACAAAATCCACTATAACTTTGGCATTGTTAGTATGAGTAATCTTATATTCTACCTACATTGATAATTAATCCATAAAAAATAATGTAATTCTTACTAAAGCAAGAAGGAAAAGGACCCATAAAATTCATTCCCCATACATCAAAATCCCACATACTATAATGTTCATAAGTGGCATTTGATCTCAGTCCCAAGCTACCTATTCTTTGGAAATGATCACAAGACTTACAAAACATATATGCATTATATAATAACTTAGGCCAAAATAGCCTATATTCAAGCACTTTTTGGGTTGCCCTCTTTGGACCAAAATGTCCACACACCTTCTAATAATTTGATCATAACAAAATTTCTAAAAATGAGGTTCATCCTATACATAATATTTTGCCTCTCTTTTGATTTTCTTCTTGGTTAACTTTAAATAAGTCACTGGGTAAGGACTTAGTAACTAAGAAATTCATCATTTCAGATGAAAAAGAGATTTTCATATGGAAATTCTTCATAAAGCTCATCAAGTGTGGCATTAGAAGTTATCCAACTGAGGTGATCGACAAATAAATTTTTAGCTTCATTTTTGTCATATATCTCCCAATTAAATTCTTGTAGGAGAAAGATCCACCAAGTTAATCTTAGTTTAGCACCCTTCTTAGCCAACAAAAATTTCATGGCTATATAGTTTGAATAAACGATCACCTTTAATGCATAACAAATAAAAACAAAAAAATTTCAGCCCTAAAACTACCACAAAAAGATCCTTTTTTAGTATCATTAAAGGTCATAAATGTATAACATATGACACATGGCACCTTCCCTACTCTGTGGCCCAAAATGATTCTAAATGCATAGTTGCTAACATCACATATTAACTCAAAATGAAAACCCCAATTTGGTGGTTGAATTATTAAGGCTATAGTAAATTGTTCCTTAAGCTCATCAAATGCCACTTTGCACGACTCATAAAAATTAAAATCCACATCTTTCTAAAATAACCTACATTTTGATTGAGTGATCTTCAAAAAGTATTTGATAAAACATTGATAAAAACATGCATGAATAAGAAAAAATGAACTTATTGTATTCTTATAGGGTAAGGTAGATATTTTTTTTAATATCTATCTTAGCTTTATCAACTTTAATTCCCTTAGAAAACACTACATAATCTAAAATTATGCCTAGATTAACGATGAAATGACATTTTTCATAATTCAAAACCAAATTGTTTTTAATGCAACATTTTAGCAACTTTTTAATGTTAACTAGGCATGTTTCAAAAGACTCAACATAAATTGTAAGATCATCTATAAAAACTTCTATGATATCCTCTATATAATCAAAAAAAGATACTTATTATACACCTTTGGAATGTTGCTAGTGCTTCACACGGCTTGAATGACATTCTCTGGTAAGCAAAAATGCCAAAGGGGCATGTGTAGTCTTTGTTGTTAGCCTCTAATGTAACCAAAATCTGATGATAACGTAAACAACCATCTAGACATCAATAATGAGCTTTTACAAGTAGTTTTTTTAACATTTAGTCAATAAAAGGAAGTAAAAAATGATCTTTTCTAGTAAATGAGTTCAACATCTTATAATCGATCTAAACCCTCCACCCATTTTGAATACAAGTACGTATCAACTCACTATCACTATTCTTTACTACAATACTCAAATTTTCATTGGAAGCACCTAAATTGAACTTATGCACTTACTATCCAAAATAGCACAAATTATCTAAGCATCAAGAAGCTTCAATATCTCCTTTTTAAACACCTCTATTATAGGTGGATTTAACCTCCATTGGGGCTATCTTACCTCTTTACCTTCATCATCTAGTAAAACCCAGTGCATTTTAATTGATGGACTAAGTCCTTTGAAATCAACCAATGGCTAACCAAAAGCTTCCTTATGATTCCTTAGCACTTGAATTAATTTTTCCTCCTCCAAAGAAGTGAGTTTATTAAAGATAATCATAGGTAATGTGTTTTGTTCACCCAAAAAGGCATATTTAAACTAACTAGGCAGGTTTTTCAAATCTAACTCTGGCGGTTGAACCAAGGAAGTAAGTAATTTTGAGTGATTTCTTGCTAACTCCACAAAAGACATGTGTCATACCAAAATTTTAGACTTTTCCAAGTTGTAGAACATGGTTTCTAACTCCATAGTGGGTGCAAAAGTGTGAATGAACTACTACTAAGTGAAGGAATATATCCCCATATTAAGAATTATACAAAGCTCATTTGCCCAATGCAAAGAAAAATATCTTACACCAAAGTGTCAATGAAATTCACATAAACAACATATTGTTCGTTATTAAGAAATTTAGTGGCATCATAAAATATTGAATTTAATTACATCACCATCAAACTCTATCGTGAAAGATCTATAATGAACATATTTTAAAAGGGTCTTACCCGTAAAATTAAAAATAAAGAAGAAATATTCTTACTACCCATTTGTAAGACAAAAAAGTTAGTTGGAAAAACATATTATTCACTTGAACCAAAAAAATTTCTAGAACTCCTTTAGGATAAGCATTTGATAGATCAACTTATTGGATTATTACATCAGTTTCTTCCAAAGGCCCTACGATCAAAGACTCTTAAACAAAGTGAGGCATGACAATAATTGATGCATCTAAATTTAAGGAATAGTGAAGATACCTGGGTCTTGACACTTTGGTGACAACTTCTTTTAAAGCAAATCAAGCACATTCTCTCCTAAATGCACTTTTTCATTACCACTTAGTGTCAAGAAATTTTGCAAAGCAAAGGAGTTTTTAATTTCATTGTTCAAATAGTGTCTAAGATCTCTTTTTCTCAATTATCTCAGCTTAATTTGGTAAAAGGATTTGGAAAAGGCAGTCACATAACCATTTTTGGTAGGTTATAATTCGATTATGCCTTCTCCTCTCTTTGTGGCTATTTTGGTACTTATTTCTCCATTTTCTCTTTAATTTCTCTCTTAGAAACCTTGTTCCTTTAATTCCTTGCTACTTTGTAGCATTATAGCCTAAGCACTTTTCTTAGGATTTACCTCAGTATAAGAAGGAATCTTTCCAAAATGTTGTGCTTCCAACAAATTAATAGCTTGTATTGATTTTTAAGGTTTTAGACATTAACTTAAGTATCTTGTTGAAATTTCAAAGTGATAGTGGCCAAAAACTTAACTATATCCTTAAAAAAAGTGTTACCTTCAAAATTTTGCATCATTTGTTGTTGTCTAGGCATATATGGTTTCTTGAATTGCTAGAAATTTGAGGTTGCATATTATCTTTAGAATTTCCAATAATGCAAATTTAGGTGGTCATGCTAACCTAAATTATAAATATCTAAAGACAAGTCATACTTCTTTTAGGACTGTCAAGGAAAACCACATATAACATTGGATTAGTCTTCATAATTTTCCTGTAAAGTAAGATATGCATCAGTGGGATAACCAACCATTGAACAAATTCCACAAGCCTTAGCCTCATTCTTCTTTACCAATGAGAGTTGCTGCACCAAAACATCAAATCCTTCAATCTTTTCTCCAATGATGATACATTCACCTCATTCATATGCCTTGAGGTATGTTGGAGGCCATGTTTGCTAGCAAATCCTTTAACTTAACTTGCTCTTGAGGCACATTTGTAGGCTTTATCCCTATGTAAATCACATAAAATTCGTTCAAGTACTTGTAAGGATCTTTTCTCAGTGTACCCTAAAAAGTGGTCAATAAGTGAATCAACCCTAAATTTAGCTCAAATCTATTATTGTGGCCCAAATTTATAAAAGCACTACAATGGGGTTATTGTTCATCAGCAAGAGCATCCAGATCATATAGTGTGCGATTTACACCCATCTTTTCTTCATTCTGTGCTAGCACTTTTTGCTCTGTCTTCTTCATTATTTGCTAAGTTGTCTTTTATATCTCAGGATTTAATAGCAAAGCATTCGATTTTGTTGATTGTGTAATACATATATTATCAAAAATTCCCTAGCAACAATGCCAAAATTTAGTAATGTTGTTGCCTACAACTAAATTAAAACCAACTCTTACTAAATAAATGTAGCATATGGAGGGTTGGATCATTCCCACAAGGAGTCTAACAGGTAATAGTCACACTAAATCAAGTAAACAATGAAAGGGGTTTTAAATAAACAAGGTTAAGAAGAGAAAAAGTAGATTAAATCACAGTAAATAAAATTAAATTAATGTGAAAAAACCTTGGTCTACGATGACCTCCAATATTGAATTGGTATTGATCCTTGACTCAAATTAATTTTAGTTTACCAACAAGTATTCATCAGGGTATTTCTACCAATTTTCTCGTATGTTTAAGCAATTAAAAAAATCTATTTTATTAATTATTTTTAATTAACTACCTAGATACAATCTTAGATTTAATTAATAAATAGTATTAAGAATAAAGAAAATCGATGAACAAGATAACTAATGTACTATGTATATTTAGCCCATACAAATATTTTTTCTTAGAATTCTAGTTTCTAATGTACTACAATAATCCTAATATCTACTTCTAATTAGAAATATTGATCATGATTTTTACAACCTAGCTATAGATTAAATTAATAAATAATCACTTAGCTATTAATTAACACAATCATTTAAATAAAGTAGACGAATATTTAATATTGAATAGCTAAAGAAATTTCATTAAGAACAAGAGTCTCATAAATACTTAGTTCAATAACTTAGGCTTCTTTAAACCAAGTAAGGCATTAAGCCTTGCAAAGTCATTCTTAACTATGAACATGTTCCAAAAGAAGAAAACAAAATACTAGTTCTGCATTTTCTAAAATTAAAAGATAATGTCTAAACCAAGCCAAAAAAATCCCCCTTCCTGCTTGTGTTAAAAGATAATGTCTAAAATTAAAAGATAATGTCTAATCCATTTTAACTACACTACCATAAGTTTGCCATCATATCTCTAAGAGATGTTTACAAAAATATTTCCTGCTCGTGTTAGAAAACTTCCAAATCAAGTTCTGCTACTAGTCATTTTCATTGAATGTGTCCAAGGTCAGTTTGCTTCTACAACTTCTAGCTTCCTATTTGAACTTAAACTCTTGCTTAAACTCTAACTTCAACCTTTATCAAGTCCTAACTGCCAGAAAAATGAAATTACACAAAATTAAGGACATTGACTCATAATAATAGAGGAATTAAATATTAAAAACATGAATAATAATGACACTAACACTTTTTCAACTTAAAAATAAATCTTAATTGATTTCAAGTTGAATGATGATATTAAACAAAAATATGGGAAATTTCAATCTAATGAATATGAATAATATAAAGAAAATACGAAAACGAAATTACAAACTGATTCATAATAGTTTGATAATCAAAACTTATTTACGTCCACTCCCCAAATCTCTTTTAGGAATCCATTGAAATCTTCTTTCATCTAAGTGAAGAGGAATATCCTGTTGGTTTATGCCCTACAGCCAATCGCTTTGGTTGTAATTTAATGACAAATTATTTAAAGGCGTTCTTTATCTTATACATATTTAGATGTATATGATAAAGTCCATGAAATAATTATACATTGCAAATGAAATTATAATGAGATTATAATTATGAGATTCATATTGCATTTATGTATTATTCCTA
>JANKOD010073689.1:0-10658 GCA_026284645.1 Erythroxylum acuminatum | reverse complement strand
TAGGGAAAGTTTAGATACTAACATAATTACACATGATAGGAATCTCATTATCATGATCTCATCATGATTTCCTCTATACTATGTTTTGTATCAAGGACTTCATTAAATCAATTTAAGATCAACATCAAATCCATACATGTATAAACATTGAAATAATGAAAAATGCCTTTATTAATCATAAAATGAATTGTACAATAAATGCTAAAAGTGATTGCCTTTAGAGCACTTCTCTGATAAACCATCCATAAGCAAAGGAATTATTTTTATACAAATTGAAACAACCACGTCCTTAAAAGTTTATCCACTACCATCAAGTCTATAAAAAGAAATTAAATTTCTAGAAATTGAAGGTACATAAAGAGTATTTAGTAGATCCAAGTGATGCCCAGTATTTAATGTCAGCTTATAAGTCCCTCCACCTTCAATTGGGGCCTTTATTTGGTTCCCCATAAATAGAAAGTTGTTAGTTGGGCTTATGGTTTGAATTGTAAGGAATCCCTGCATAATATTAGAAACATGAGTAGTGGCACTAGAATCAAACCACCAAGTATTAGAAGGAACTTCAAATAAGATTGATTCAAAGCATACAGAAACATAATGTATACCTTTCTTTTTGAACCAAGCCTTACGTTTCAGACAATCTTTCTGATAATGTCCTTCTTTCTTATAGAAGTGACATTTATCTAACTTTTGTCCCTTCCTTTCACCATCAACAACCTATGTAACTTTAACATGTCTTTTCTTCTTAAAATTCTTAGCCTTTGGTTTGCGTTTCTTTCTAGCTCCTTGACCCACTAAGTTAATAGAATGAACTTCTTGTTTCTTTAATCTACCATCCTCCTAAATAAGCTCCCTGAACAATTCATTAATATTCCACTTATCATTCGATGTGTTATAATTGATGTGAAACGGTCTATATTCAGTAGGAAGTGAGTTCATGATAAACTGCCTTAAAAAGGAGTCTTCTATAACTATACCTAGAGTCTTAAGTCTGGCTACGATATTTGTCATATCAAGGACATGGTGTTGCATACTTTTTGACCCATCAAACTTCATGGTTATGAGCTCAATCATAAGTGTCCCTACAAGTGCCTTATCGACAGAACGAAACTTATCTTCCACAAGCTTAAGAAAAATCTTTAGCATTCTGATTTTCAGTTCTATGAAGAGTAGACTTAATGTTGTTGGCAATCGTCATTCACATAAAGTTCAAACATAGTCTGTTAGACCTTGTCCACACCTTATAGTGTGCCTTTTCAGCCTCTGTATTGGTATCATTAAGGTCAGAAGGCTTATCCTCTAATAGCGTCAAGTCAGGATTCAAAGCACCTAAATGGAAAGTGACTTGTTCTCTCCATTCAGAGATATTCACACCAGTGAACAAGGTAACAGAAGAAGCTTGAGAGTGAATGCTAATAATTGCAAATATATAAACGCAAACTAGGTAATAGAATCAAACAAGAAGCACATATATTAAATATATTGCAGCTTTCTTTTGGGTAAACACAACAATACATATCATCATCATCATTAGAATGTTATTTAAACTTTATAAGAAAATTAAATAAACTTAGTCAAATACATCTAGCATCTTTGGATAACTATACATATATGACAAGAGAATATTAATTTTCTCCTTTTAATTTATTAGTTATAGAACATTGATTTACCTTTGGATAAAGTCCTTAATTTCTATCAACTAATAAAATTTTCATAATAAAATTTTATAAAAAATACATAAATTATATGACCACATATTCAAAACTAATTTGGCCACTTTAGTAACACTCTGATGATTTTGCTTCCAACCGTCTTTCTCTCTTTGAAAACTTTCGGGTAGAAAAGAGAAGCGATAGGAGATTCTTTTTCACTAGATGAATTGAGTGCTTCGAGGGCCCAAGTCGGATTTAGTAAGACCGGGCTCACTACCCAATGAGGCAGATACTTCAGATCCTGCTTGTACGAAACAGAAGATATTGTCGATAAAGAGAAGAACAATTGATAGGGAATCGCCCTAAACTCGGGTTTGGAAGCTGAAAGAGAGATATCTGGGATAGTGAATATCGAGAGATGATGATTAAGTAAACGAAGTAGTAGCAAGGAGGTTGTTAATATACTTGCCCTGCCTTAGCTTTCCTCTTTGGATTGGACTTAACTTATTGTCAGATTCTGTGATCGGCCTCTGTGGGTAAGGATAGGTGGTGGAGGTTATAAATTTTAATTTTAGTTTCATTTTATGATTATAATTATGATTATGATTATGATTATTATTATATGACCACATATTCAAAACTAATTTAGCCACTTTAGTAACTAACAAATTAATTTTAATTATACTATCATATAATAATAATAATAATAATAATAATAATAATCATAATCATAAAATGAAACTAAAATTAAAATTTGAAACAATTCATCCATCATCAAAATTTTATGGGTCAAAACTTGATTTTCTATACCTCGAATCTCTTGATCTAAGCACTTTCACTTCAGTCCCATCGACAAAGATTAAACAAACAGCCATGGCAAAAAACATAAACGACAAGTATAAGTGTGAGCAGTGCTCAGATTAAATCAAAACTCTCCAAGAAACGTTACCCTTAATGCACAGAGAGCGCATCTCCAGGCACAAAACATTGGTTTCACAATAAAACGCTTAGCAATTAATGCATAAAGAGGAAGATCATGTCAGATTAGAAACCAGATCCTCTTTCCAGTTTTATTCTGTTTTATAGAATCTCAGCTATTTATTTTGTAGGATCCACGTGGGTCTCATGCGGGCCTCACATAAATAAATGGCTGAGATTTATTGAAAATAATAAGACACCATAATATTAGACAGGAGATCTGGACTCGTCAGATTGATGGTCGTTAAACGTGCCAAACCACCTCTCCATTTTTCAATCACTGAATATTATTCATGTGGGACCCCACGATATTAAAACCCTAATCTTGATATAGCTTTGAAAGATCGTCAATTTGCGTTCTCTCTCACCTAACGGTGTCTTCTTTCTTTAATTTCTAATGGATTCTCGGTTTAAAAAACAAGACCCATAAAAGAAGGTGATACTGACAAAGAGAATGCCTGAACCTTCGCTCCTCCCTACCGACTGCCGTCCGCCCAAGCGGACTCGACCACCAGACAAGCCCCCTGATTTCGGTTCCTCCTCTGATGCGCGACCTCCCCACCCCTTGGGCTCATGGAGAGATAAGGTATTAAACCGCGAACAAGCGAAAGCCGCCGCATATGCTGCCCAGGATCGTACTCCAGTGGATCTTCTTGCTACAGGCATTGTGACCAAAGAGCTCCGCGATGGGAATCGTCTCTTCCCCATGTTCACTGTTGATCGCGAATACATGAAAACTTTGGAGCGTCCGTGGCGTCAAGCAGTGGTTATTAAACTGCTGGGTAAAAATATCTCATTCCGAGTGCTGTACTCGAAGGTGGAGTTACTGTGGAAACCCACTGGGGGTTTTGACGTCCTGGACCTTGGGTATGGCTATTTTCTGGTGAAATTTGATTGTACAGCTGACTTTGATAATGTCCTTGCGGGGGGGCCGTGGCTCATCTTTGACCATTACTTGACGGTTCGCCCTTGGTCTCCTGCCTTCTCGGCCGTCAACGCTACAGTGGCTTCTACATTGGTTTGGGCACGATTTCCAGACGTCTCCGTCCAGTACTATGATGAAGACTTGCTCCTTGCACTAGCGTCGGGCCTTGGCCGTCCGGTTAAAGTTGACAGGAACACCACCCTTGCTAACCGAGGCAGGTTTGCCAGAGTGTGTATTGAAATTGATCTTGATCAGCCCCTCGTTGGTCAGGTGGTCTTGGACGGTTCTACATACCACGTGGAGTACGAGGGCCTTCACACCATTTGCTTTCAGTGTGGTAAATACGGGCACCAGGCCACTGCCTGTTCCCCAGCAGCTCCTTCTTCGCCAGTCCAGGGGAACGCGGAGCTTCAAGGAGGTGATGGTGGGGCCCCTCTGTCAACTCATAATTGTGGACAGGACGTTGCATTGGGAAGGGGCGCGCTGGTCCGCGCAAAAGAATGGTCTGATGTGGACAGTGGCTCCAGTCCAGGCCACAATATGGGATTTGGCTCTTGGATGGTGGTTGCGCCGAAATCGAGGCGAGGTCTTAGGCTTCCCCAGGCGAAGGTTTCATCGGGTGACAACCCTTCTACTGCTACCAATCGTTTTGCTTCTCTGCCTGTTGAAGACGATACTGCAGTTGTCAGAGGGGCGTCCGTCCCTTTTCGGGCTGATCCACTGCCAGGGCCCACGCAGAAGGGACGTTCGCGTAAACAAAAATCCCATGGGCCGCTTCCTAGTCCAGCGCCTGCCCCCCCTCCACGGCCTGCTGCTCCTGTCGCTGTTGGTGTTACCTCCCCAGGGCTCCAGCCCATCCAACGCCCACATCCGGTCCAGGCATCTGTTGCCTTGGCTGACACGCTTCCGGGATCGACAGCTCCTCCAGCTCCGTCCCAGCGGCCTCCTCCTGAAGCTGTAGTCCGAGAGGTTGCTGCCTCTTTCCGCCATGCGTTTCAAGCTGTCCCTCTTCCCCCAGGACAGCCACCTTCCATGGCCACTCTCCATGAACCCCCGGATCACAACCATCATATCTTACGGGCCCGACAACCTGACCTTCCTACCTCCGACCCTCCCCCTAGCTTGCCCGGGAATGCTCCAATGGACACCGATGGTGCTGTGGTCCCATGCTCTTGCCCTGATAGTGATATGGATGTTGTCCCGTCCTCCTTGGCCTGATTTTGCGTGCTTTATTCTCCTCCTTTTATTGTGTTCATGATTAATAAGCTTAACATTCTTACCTGGAACTGTCGTGGGGCAGGTCGGCCCAACTTTGCTTGTGGTGTTAAGGAACTTATGTGTACCCACTTGCCAGACATTTTAATCCTCGTGGAGCCTCGTATATCGGGCGACAGGGCGTCCAATCTTTTTGTTTCTGCTGGCTTCTCCCATCACTTTCGGGTTGATCCTGTGGGTTTTGCTGGTGGTATCTGGTGTTTTTGGCGTGATAGTGCTATTACCATCCGGGTCCTCGTGTCCCACACCCAATTTGTTCACCTCCTGGTGCTTGATGGGCACTACAACCCCTGGTTTTTAACAGCCGTGTATGCATGCCCCCATGCATCGGGCCGTCCCATATTTTGGCAGGAGATGAGTCGTCTGCATGCAATTATTCGGCATCCGTGGGTCTTAATAGGCGACTTCAATGACTATGGCTCCCCCTCAGAGAAGAAGGGAGGCCACTTTTCGGTCAGTCGGGCTCGCCGCTTTTGCGAAAATGTGGACCGTTGTGCACTCCTGGACTTGGGGTTTAAAGGCTCCCCGTACACTTACTGTCAAAAGCGCCAGGGGGTCTTCTCCACCTATGTCAGACTGGACAGAGCTCTTTGTAACCCCGAGTGGCGCCTGCTGTTCCCGGAGGCTTCTCTCCACCATTTGCCACGCATGCAGTCCGATCATAACCCGATTCTGCTCAAACTCTCTGGCTCTGTTCCTCCCCGTCACCAGCGTGCTTTTCATTTTCAAGCTGCGTGGACCTTGCATGCGGACTTTCGGGAGATCGTCCGCTCTGCCTGGACTGCCCCTCACTGCTCCTTGCCATAGGCTCTTCAACATGTTCAGGATGCCGCGATGACTTTTAATCGTGATGTCTTTGGCAATATTTTCTGACGTAAACGGCGCCTTCTTGCTTGAATTGAGGGGCTCCAATGCTTGCTTCTTCATCAGCAGTCCCGCTCCTTGGCTTCTTTAGAAACGGAGCTGCTTGCGGAGTACAATGCTATCCTTAAGCAAGAGGAAATTCTTTGGTTCCAAAAATCCAGAATTCAGTGGCTGCAATTCGGTGACCGCAACACCAGATTTTTCCATGCCATGACTATCTGTCGCCGCAAAAAGAACCGCATTGAGAGACTTCGTGCTGCTGATGGCACCTAGCTCGCGGACGACGCAGCTTTGCGGCGGGAGGCACTGACTTTCTACCAGGACTTGTACTGCACGACAACTGCCATTACTCTGCCTTTCCCTGATATACCCAATCACCCGTAGCTTGATACCGCGAGTGCGCAGACTCTTTTGCAGCCTATTACTCGGGAGGAAGTGTGGGCAGCGCTCTCCTCTATGAAACCTTACAAAGCTCCGGGGCCCGATAGGTTCCAGCCGGTTTTCTACAAAACATATTGGTCCATTGTTGGGGACACCGTCTGTTCAATGATACAACAGGCCTTCCATTCTGGGCGGTGCCCCTCGACGATCACCGATACAAAACTCATCCTTATTCCCAAGGAAGTGAATCCTGTGTCTCTGGCACAATTTCGACCAATTAGTCTTTGTAATGTGAGCTACAAGATTCTGGCCAAGGTGCTCGTCCAACGTATTCGCCCCCTCTTGCCTGATCTTGTTAGCCCTCTCCAAGGAGCGTTTGTACCTGGTAGGGCTGCCGCGGACAATATTATTGTGGCTAGGGAGCTCCTGCACTATATCCGTCACACGAAGCGACGTCAAGGCTGTTTTGCAATGAAGATTGACCTTGCTAAAGCCTATGATCGGGTGAATTGGACTTTCCTTCGGCAGACCATGAAGGCTTTTGGCTTTCCTCCCCAGTTCATTCGCCTTACTATGTCCTGTGTTTCTCAATCTCGGCTACTGATCCAATGGAATGGCGAAACTCTTTCGAGCTTCTCTCCTCAGCGGGGCCTCCGACAGGGCGACCCCCTCTCTCCATACCTCTTGCCGGCCCCTCCATGTCTCGGATAAGGCCCCCATATCCCACCCGACCGGGATTGCCAATCGCACTGCCATCTGTATTGAGCTTAACAAAGCCAGGAGGGGGCTTGGTCCAAGCGATCCACCTAGAAGCACGGGGGGAGGCCAGATTCGTCACCGATCCGAAGGCTCCAAAACAGTCCTGCATAAGCGAACGATGCCAAAGCAGTTGGGTCATGTTAGACAAAGACTCACCATTGATAACCTCCTTATTTCGTGCACACCAGATGACCCAACAGCCAAGCAGAAACTGAAGGAGGGCAGTGGGGGTAACATGCGGATCAAACACATTGGACGTCACCCAGTCTTCGAGAGAAGCCGCAAAGAAGGAAGGAGCGACGTATGGAGCATACAAGCAATTCCAAACAGCCCTAGACCACATGCAATCACGCAGCAAATGGATAGTGGTCTCAGGGGACAGTGTGCATCTCGCACATAACGGAGAGGGTGCGATACCCTGATGAAAGCGAAGGGAGTTAGTCAGGAGGCAGTCCCCCTGGACTTGCCATAGGAAAAACTTTAGCTTGGCGGGGACGGGAAGATGCCAGAGCTGTTGCCAACATTTACGACTGTCTGGAGGATATGGTACCTGGGAAAGAAAACCATAGCCGGAGCGAGAAGAGTATGCCCCGGAGGACGATGCCCCCCACACCAGACGGTCGCTAAGCCGAAGAAACCTGGATAAAGGGACAGCGATGATCTTATCACGGATATCGGCAGGGAGAGGCGTGCGAAGCAGGTGGAAATCCCACTGGAAGTTTGTGGTTAGAACATCGGAAACAGTAATAGCTGCATCTTGGTCATCGATAGGAGAAACATGCAAGCGAAGAGGAAGATTCTCAACCTATCTATCATGCCAAAAGGATACATGTTCACCAGTCCCTATTCGCCAGGCGAAACCATCACGTAGGTAGGGGGCAACCTGCTGGATGGCCCGCCACATCGGAGATGCCCCATGGAGAGGGCGATGATGAAGGACCAAAGGACCGCCACAGTATTTGTGACTAAGAAGATGTGTCCAGAGTTTGTCCTCGCCGACAACCAGAGACCAAAGAAGTTTACCCAGTAAGGCGATATTATTGTCTCTGGCCTTTCGGAGGCCTAAGTCACCCATAGGTTTAGGGCTGCAGATCGTGTCCCAACTAACAACATGGACCTTACGATTGGAAGCCGAGGAATCCCAGAAAAAACCCCGGCAAGCTTTATCAATCCCTGAACACACAGAAGAAGGGATCCAGCTCGTTTGCATGGTGTAGAGGGGGATAGAGGACAAAGTAGACTGGATTAACGTATGCCTTCCAGCCTTGTTCAAGAGTTTGGCCTTCCAAGATTGCAAGCGAGAGGTCAGCTTGTCCAAAATGGGCTGATAATCAGTGGTACCATGTTCTCCACGAAGGCAATCAATGTGCCGACTTCCTTGCGAAGATTGGCTCCGCGCAGGTGCCCCTGTGGACATATTGGTCGACCCCGCCCCCTGGGCTTCAGCTGCATCTCACAGGCGACTGTAGATTGCTTTTCTAAGGAACTAGGTTCCACAGTTTCCCTTACTCACCAAATAAGAAAATAAAAGCTTTCTATTTATTCAGGGCTCCAACTTTTCTGGACCTTAGGCTACTGACGGATTGAGTTCGATATTGATTCATGAGAAGTGTTTCAGTTACTTTCCTCCCCGTCACAACGACAAATGTCTCTCAATCCCCCTCGTTTTGGATATTAATGAATTATTCAGTCGGAACTTGGTTGTCCTTCCCCACTATATTTACAGGGAAAACAACCGATGTGTTGACTAATTCGCCAAATATGCAGCACATTTGGCAATAGGGCTCACTACGTTTGAACTCACACCCATAGGTTGCCTTTTCATACTGTTAGTGGACATGTCGGGAGTTGTGGTCCTAGACGCACTTTGTAATTTGTAGCTTTCTTTCACACAAAAAAAGCATCTTAGATTCTTAGTAGTTAAATTCATGCGCTGGTTAAAATTTTAAAAACGATGATAAAATTTTATAAAATCAATCAAAGTTGGGCCCAAGATGGGCCGAAAAATATGAACCCTACATACTGGCCCATACCAAAACGACAGTTTTGACAATCCACTTCGTATTTCGGACAAAAGAGTCAAACCCTTTTTTTTTTTCATTGCATCACACCAAACAAAACAACATCCAAAAGTCCAAAGCCATTTATTTTACATTACATCCTCAAAATTTGCAAACCAGAACGGCTTCTCCCAAAACATGTCCTTCGATTGCCTCCAGCAGCTTTTCCTTCGTAACCTATAAGCCATAACCAGAAATTAACATAAAACATCGTGAAACGATTCATTACTCATCAACCCAATCATCACATTCTCGTACCTTGTTCCCAAGCTGCTGTTCATCGTCCAAAGCATAGAGCTTGAACTCGAACCTATGTCCATGAGATGGCAACTTTGGACCCCGCCAACCAGGAACCTTCTCATCATTATTTCCTTCCTTAATGTCTCCATATTCACCACCCATGTCCTCTCCTTTTCCAGAGAATCCTTCGGGTAGACCCTTCAAGGTAGGTGGTATGTTGGTCACAACCCAAATGGTCCATGGAACGATCGGACCATCAGGGTCCGGTGCATCAATGTCCTGAACCACAAGAGCCAGGCTCTTGGTTCCTTCGGGCACGTTGTACCATTCCAGTGGGGGAGAGAGGTTCTTTTTCGCACCTTGACCCTCATCCGTGAACTTTCTTGGCAACCTTCCTTCGTGGTTTATTGCAGGGGACACCAACCTGAAATCATCCGCCATTGTTATGACCTTGAAGCTTCTTTTATCCTTTTGGATTTGCTAAAACGGACACTGTCTAACTATATAAGGAAGGCGTTTGCGAGATGTATGGCTCCTGTACACGTGGCCAAAGAAGCTTCTTGTTCTCGAGAGAAGAAGAAAGGAAAAGACTCATCTGGAGACATGTTGAACAACACGTGGTGCATGTTAGAGTGTTCTAGTCCTACATGCCCTGTATATTTCATGTTCTGACCGACGAGAGGAACGAATTCTGATTGGAGGAAAATGTAACTGAACCGGATTGGGTTTTGAGTCGGGCAGCTCAAAACTCGGTCATTTAATATGGCCAGAGATTATAGTTCTGTTCGATGCGGGCCTTCGGTCAGATTCTTTATAATGGAGCTGAGCCCGAGCTTCTAAAACCATGAACTGACCTAGCTATAGCATCAATTGATAAATGAGTTATTATTTTATAAACAAATTATAGTTATTATTCTTTTTAATATGAATTAAATAAAATGTATTAAATTTTAAATAAATATAAATTTAGTGATAGAATTAATTAGATAATTACTAAAAAATAAAATTAAAATGAAATTAAAACTTTTTAAAAATTTTCGAAAGATGATAGATTTTGCTTCTCGATAATAATTTTGTATTCCTAAATAGAATTCGATTTAGTGCTTGTTTGAATGAACTTTTGAAAGGTTAATAAGTACATTTTTTCACTATGTAAGTCTTTTTTTTAATAAGCGATTGGTTATAAAATAAAAATATTTTTTTAATTGATATGTCATTTTTGGCAGTCAAAATGTAGTTTTTTAAAAAACTCAAATTTGGAACTTTTCAGGTAAATTTTTCAGATAAATTAATGAGCCTATTTTTTAGTCCCTTTTACTCTTATGTTTTACACATAATTCGTATAATATCCACAAACTCATCTTCCCGTTATTATATATTTAACTATTTACTCAACTTGGATATTTATTTTGTAATTTATACAATATTATTTGAGTTTTTATAATTTTTAATGTTTTTTTCGATATTGGTTCTGCCGGATTTTGGCTGAACTGTGGGTTGCCGTTTGGCTCCATGAATCGGCTG
>JANKOD010073661.1:0-10660 GCA_026284645.1 Erythroxylum acuminatum | reverse complement strand
CTATTGTAAGTGAATTTTTGGATCGTTATGAGCATGAAGATGAATTGATGATGTCCATATGGATTCAAAGATGAAAATAAAATTTATAACCCTTCAAGGTTATACACACGCTAAGGTTTCACGATTAAGCTCAAGGCTTCATAAGTAAGCAAGAGAGTTGGGTTCCGGAAACGGGGTCCAACATAGTGTGGACCTAATCTCCTCACATTAGCAATAGTGTCACCTCAAATTCAAGAATCCAATCACGTAGTTTGATACTTTACATCAAACAAAATGCATATACTCTCAATAACATATTCTACCTGATGCTTGAGTCTTAGTTAAAAACGGGACTCCAATATTCACTTCTGATTTGTTCCACCTTCGTTCATTCTTAGAACCAAACCATCTGGTCTACTCAACCTAATTCGATGAAAATCTTCTTCAAAAGAAAATTTCTTGCTACTATCATCTATACCATTCATGTAATCCTTATCAGTTAACTTTTTCCATCATTGCTTATCAGGCATTCTTAGTACCTCAAGAAGATCAATTTCTACCGTTTCTTACAAGGTTATATTGTTCTATTTACCAAAACTTGATGACTTGATTACTGTCGCATATGCTTAGGTGTGTATCATCAAAGTCATCCCATTATATCCAAAGATTAATTTCCAACAAATCTCCAATTTATATCTTACACTAATGATACTTTGATCTCAATTGATCCTAGATAACACTTCTCTCTTTATTCCTGCCCACGATCAGGGTATCCCAGCCATAATCGTGACAGAAACCTATTTTTGTTAGGCTATAATTGTGCCATTCACTTCTTCCTCATTTCTTCCTCGTATTAACACATATACTAACATCAATTATACTCCAATTTTCCAGAATTTACCTTTTCTAATGCTACATCATTTCATAATAATTCAACTACTATATTGATTGCATTAACTCTTCTCATTTGATTCATGATCTTTTTCTTAATCTCATTCATACATAAAATCCTATCTTATATGCATTTCTAACTTTCTCCTTACTACACATCATTCATTTCATGTAAAGTCAATTATATCTACTTTATTCCCCTTTTATTCTTTCCTCATTTCATTAACATAACTCAACATCTTGGTTAACATAACTTTCACTTTCACTATACCCTTTATTCACAACTCATAACGTCTACGTAACAACTCATCACTCATGGTTTTCATACTCTCAAAACATAACACAAACACATGTATTCATCCATCAATTTACTGCACTCATCCAAACACCATTATAATGATCACTCTACCTCAAAAACATCTCTATAACAATTTATTAATTATTACTCATCATAAACACAAAAACAAGCCATGAATATATTCATTTATTCATCCACGATTTAGCACAAAAATAAACTCCATTTACACTTTCAATCTATCTCCTAATGATCATTATAAATGCCTTCATTTAGCCAACCCAAGAATGTCATTAATACATTAAAAAAAAAGACCATAAACCTAATTATTTTTACACCTACGTTACAACGTATATGTAACTCTATGATCATGATCATTCAATCTCAAATCATTCATCATAAAAATTTCATTTACAACTACCCATGAAGATTAACATGCTACTTACTTGGTTTACTCAAAGTTTCTTCAAAATTTCCAAGAAACCTAGCTTTCCATGCATCTCACGATCATCAACATTGAGGTGGAGTAGTTAGTTTTCTAGTGGTAAGATGATGAAGATAACAAAAATGGAAGTAGTAAGTGAAGGATGAGAGCAAGGTTCAACGTTGATGCTTGGAGAAGAGAGTGTCGTAGATGAAGACAAAAAATGAAGAAAATGAATAAGGGAGCATAAGTAACGAAAAGAATGGGTAAAAGACCATGAGATGGTCTTTAAATTAGGTAAAAATCGTGAAAAGCAAGGTAACAAATGTTTGGTGAGTGTCATGACACTTACTGCTTAAATAACCAATTTAATAAATTAATTTCTTAAACTAACTAACGTCTTTTAACATTTAGTCCATTTGTCTCCAAATCTCCAAACCATTTATAAAATTTTTCGCTGTCATTTGACTCTTATTTCTACTATCACTTATCAACTACCTTGTCACCTGACATTTTTCTTAGTACAGAAATACCCAAAATTTCAGAAATTTCCTAAATTTTACCAAAAATTCCAAATCAATTAATATTATCACTAAATCAATTTTCAACACATGTAAACCACAATTCTCTAGATAATCACATTTATAAATCAATCATACCTGGAAAATGTCAATTAATGCATGTACAATATTTTAATATGCAAAAATTAATATTCATATGTGTGTGTATGCTATATTATGCATAAGCATGAAATGCACTTTCTAACTTCTCAATAAACTTTCATGAACTCTATTATAGGGTTCTAGCCCCAACATGGGATAATGGGATATTACAAAGCGAGTTCCTACTGAAGAGAATCTAGCAGATCCTCTCACTAAGCCTTTTTCTCAAAAGAGACATGATAGACATATGGATGGCTATAGTATTCGATACATTGGCGATTGTCTTTAGTGCTAGTGGGAGATTGTTAGTTTATGCTCTTGCATCTAATTTTTGGTTGTAAATTTATTTGTATAAATTTTTTTATTCAATAAAAGGCATTCTTTATCTTTGTGTATTAGCTGATTTTTTAATTATTAATCATAAATATAAAATCCATGGAATAATTATTATGTAATTAGAAATTATAATGTGATTATAATTATGAGATTCGAATTTCATTTTGTATTATTCATAAAATGTTCCTAGTCATAGTTTCATCAAGACGGGATATTGATGAAATGGTTAGACTAGCATATGTTTGTTTATTTCTTATGAAGAAAGTAATCTATCTCATAGATTAAAGTGTGGAAATACTTAAACAAACATATAGGTGCTTATTAAAGAATAAGTTCACTAAACTAACCCAATTATGAGAATCCCGAATGGAACATTACATGTGTGTCCGTGGATTATCTCATTATGATGGTTGTATAATTGATCCTTAGACTTGAAATTACCAAAGTTATCTCAGTAGGAATTACTATGTTTTGATGCTACTTATTTTCTATTATTGGAGTAGTTCAATTCGATAGTTGTTGGATATAGTATGAACTATATGGAGATAGTTGAGTAAATCAATAAAGAATTCGTTGTCCTAAAGTAATTTGAGAGAATGTTCTACTATTCTTGATTAGTAATAATTATGAGAATCTCTGGCCAGAGTAAATTGAAATTTGGAAAAGATGTTTTCAAATATCAATTATTAATCATTTACTAATTAGCAAGAACGAACATAATCAGATTATTTATAGTAGACACCAATTCCAATTGGAACATTAGATGACGAAAGGATTAATTTATATATTATAGCCATGCATAGACATGTTAAGTCAAAGCACTTTGACATTCCTAATATTTGGGTGGTCATGACATGTTGCTAGACATCAATCATGATCTATGATTATAAATTATTTAATTAGGGAAATAAAGATAAATTATCTGATTTTAATTATGAATTAGAATTATAATTTATAATCATGGTCAGGAACCTAATCGGTCACATATAAAAGGCGTATAAAGGAGAAAGTGAAATTTGTATTAAGTTGAGCTTAATTAAGAAGTTTTAAAAAATTTAAGTTCAATATGTGATATTTGATCTTATAAGGATTAATTCATAATTATGACTAAAGTTTGACTTTAGTTGTAATTTTAATAAAATCCAAAAACATAAAAAATAAGATTTTTCATATAAAAGGAAAATTTAGAAAATTTGGAGCACTTCTTACATTTTTCCTCTCAAATTAGATTTCAGTTTTCTCTTAATAGATTTGTGGATACCATTAGAGGTCGGATGATTGATCGGCTCGTGGATGGACAGATTCAAGGTGACAGGAAATTATAACAGGAAATCGAAACAAGTTAGTATAGCTGTGTCAATTTCTTGTTTTATGTTTCAAATTAAATTTTGTTAAAGTTGATTATATGAAAATTTTAAATTCATTCCGCTGCATATAGATTTGATCTTGCATTTTTTTATAATAAATTAAAGATAAAATTCATGTTCTTAAACAAAAGTATAAGAAATAAGGTCTCAGTTTCAAGCTTTTCCATGACTAAAGCAAAGGATCCTCTATTATGTTCCGTATTTTAGTTCTCAAAAAGGAAGTTCATTTTACACATTCATGATTGAATAATTAGCAGCCCTAAACTCTGTTTGTGAAATTTGCAATGAGCCTACAGGCTCACATAAGAAAGAAAGTTAGACCACATATAAGCTTAAGTGAGGTTTCATTCTAAAACTAATTGGCAATAGTTGGAGTAGCCCACTAGGCTTATAGTCTTTTTTCTCCTCTTTTTCTAATATGGGATACTCACATGTGGATATTTTCAACATTTCCCTTTAAGTGCAACTAAGACTGGATATCTAGACGGACAACTGAAAAATTAATAATCTAGACCAAACCTGCTCTAATATCATGTGAAATTTGCAATGGACCTACGGGCTCACATGAGAAGGAAAGTTAGACCACGTGCAAGTCCAAGTGAGGTTCTATTCTAAAACTAATTGGTAATAGATGTAGTAGGCTACTACATCTATTACCAATTAATTTTAGAATAGAATCTCACTTGGATTTACTAGACTTATATGTTAGACTTATTTTCTCTTTTTTTCTAATATAACACTTATATGTGAGTATTATCTACGCTGTTGCTGGATTATTAACCACTGTTGTCATTTTTCATTAACCTGAGCTTGCTGTCCTTGTTTGTCATGAAAATCACAACCCGCTCTCATCTGCTGATTTGATTGGTCGAAGCTGAACGTGGGTTTCCCTTTTAAATTGATATAATATTGTCTTCTATCGAGTTGGAAATTTCAGGTGCAGTCCAGTCTTAATTCCCAGATAAAACCAGATTCATCTCGATGTGGCTGATGCTTTAATTAGTACCGGACATTTGTCTAATTGCTAGAATACAAAGAACATAAAGCAAGTTCTATTGCGAGTGACAAATGTTGTCACACGCACTCTGGGATAAAAGCCTACCAAAACCATTTGCTTGAATAAAGTGAGAGATAAGTATCATTTGCCTCATCCCGGTACTGTGGTGCCATGTTTAAGTATATTTAGAAGATATCTTCTGATTTATTATTCTTTTTGCAAAATATCTAAGCAAATCTTTTACATATAAAATTCTTTTTCTATGCAAGTATTAATATTGTGAATATCGTTACTAAATTTAGTTTTAATTCTAATTTTATTATAATATGATATTAATATCAAATGGATATTGTTTCAAATTATTTTTTAAAATTATAAAATAATTTTTATTTTATAAATTATAAAATAGTTCTTCAATATATTATTTTTATCCTGCTAATTATATTACCATTATAACTGGTTGGGTCGGCTATGCCAGGCCTAGGTTAGGCCCATACATCCGAAGCCCATTCGCAGGTGTTAGTCCCCCAATGCAAACATAAAGACCTACGTGGAGACCTAAACTTAGCATCTATCTTATATATAAGGTACTATTCCGCCATGATACAGGTACGAAACTACAACCCTATTTTTCTTGGTTTTCAATAACAAAAACCTTCTCCATAAGACTAACTTGAGCGTCGGAGGGGCCTTCTAGGAAACGGCCCCCGGCATGCCTTGCTTGTTTTCCAGGTATCTAGCAACCACAATCTCTCAAGATCATAGATCCAAATAACAACGTTCAGCCCTAGCAGAATCTGGCCGAATCAGTTGGCGCCCACCGTGGGGACCGACATCAGGGCACCACGTCCAGAACCACGCAGGTTAGTCAGGCGGCAGCAGCCAATCCTGATATAGCCGCCGTCACGGCGCTTGCGATGCAACGGATGGGTTTGCAGTTACCCATCTCTCTTCCGCCACCGCATCAGGAATCCCACACTCAATCTTCGCATCCGAATGATCAACCTCAACGTCACAACCAAGATCAGGAAGAATAGAGTGTAGCCTTGGAGGACAACGTTGAGGCCAATTCGCACCTTAACTCCCAGCGCCTCCTGGACCCAAATCCTCTTGCACCACAACAACCCTCCCTCACCCAAAAACAGATAGAGGAAGTGGCCGATCTGTTGATCCGCCAAATCCTGCAGCCTGGGCCGGAACAACAACAGACTCCTCCTCGACTAATTGGTGTGATGGCCGATCGCTATTCTGCTGGAGCCTTAGAAAAGATCGTGGACGATCGAATCAATCTGGCCACAAATTCCCGCCCGGGCCGAACGCCCACACAGTATAGCTCTCCTCTCATTCCGGAGATCCTGGACAGCCTTCCAGCGGTCGGTACCAAAATACCGACGCCTGAAAAGTATATTGGAAAGACCGATCTCCTAGATTATCTGCAGCACTTTCAATCAATAATGAACCTACATTGCGTCTCTGATGCAATTCAGTGTAAGGCGTTCTGTACTGCCTTTCAAGAAGGAGCTCGGCGATGGTTTAGTAGTCTACCCCCGAGTTGCATAACTTGCTTTGAGGATTTTAAGAGGCTGTTCCTCAACCAATTTGCTACCGGTAAGCGGCCACAGAAGACTGCTTTGGAAGTGATGCAGTTGACCCAAGGAAGGAATGAGAGCTTACGGGAGTTTATCACTCGCTTTAATAACGAAGCTGTTGAAGTCCCTGACCTCACTTGCTCGTCCATATTGGCTGCCTTAATGAGCAACACGAGAGATGAGGAATTTAAGAAATCATTGGCCCTCGACCAACCAAGATCTGTTCAAGAGATAAGGAATCACACGGACAAATATATTCAGCTGGAGGAGGTGTTGAAAAACACGAAGCGTAGACCAGACGACCGTGAGCCGAGCGGCAGAGCTGAAGATTCACACAAACGACAGAAGAATCGATCTAGTTGGAGAAGGCCGATCGACCGACAGGACCAACGAAGTGAGTCCTTCACCCCACTCAACAGGCGGTATGCGGAAGTACTTGAGGTCGTGAAAGCTGATGGGGAACCCTTCCAAGAACCCAGTGCAATGAGAACTCCCTCGAGCAGGAGGGATCCTTCTTTATATTGTCATTTCCACAGAGACGTCGGTCATGACACGGAAGAGTGCTGGCATTTGAAGAACAAAATCGAACTCCTCATCCAAAGGGGAAGGTTGGGTAGATTTTTGAAGTACGGAAACAATGCCGATCGAGATAGTGGGGGTAAGACCGGTCGGCCCGACAACTGGCGAAGGCTTGGGAGGTAAAATGACAGGAACGATGGAGGGAGGCAGTATAAGAATACTGACGACCGACGCGATACGAGGGCTCGGTCCAGGGAGAGAGATGTTAGAAATGCCGAATGACAAGATGACCGACCGGTCAGGGTCATCAACATGATTTTTGGGGGAGTGCAGCAGGAGGATCGACCGCTAAAGGTAGAAAGAGGTATGCCAAACAGGTCATCGAAGACTTGGTAGCCAAGAGAAAGAAGCAGAACGATGGAATAATTTCATTCAATGAATCTGATTTACATGGTGTTAGCTGTCCTCATGATGATGCGCTAGTGGTCACTTTGAACATGGGGGGTAGCGAAGTCAAGCGAGTAATGATTGACACAGGCAGCTCGGTCGACCTACTATATTATGACGCATTTAAGCAGATGGAGATACCGGAGGACCGACTGTTACCAATAGAGAGGCCTACTAAGAGAGTAACAGGAGCATCAGCCTATCCATTTGCCCAGGTCTCCTTGAAAGTAAAGTTCGGACAAAAGCCATGTCAGGTAGAAAAGGACGTGGAATTCTTAGTGGTAAAATTTAGAGGAGCTTATAATGCAATAATCGGACGAGCCACTCAAAATGCTCTCAGAGCAGTTGTCTCCACCTACTACCAAGCAATGAAGTTCCCAACGTCCCATGGAGTCGGCAGCGTCAGGGGTCAGCAGAGAATTGCTAGGGAATGCTACTTGGCATAAGCGAGAACCCTGGAGGGAGCAGTAGTCTTGACGAGTTCTCTGGTTGAAAGAGCCAAGGAAGAAAGAGCCGAGGAAGAAACAACGCTTTACAACAAAAGTGTAAGACTTAGCGACGTAAAGACTGATGGTGATGCTCCGAGAAAAGCCAAAACGGTTGGAAAACACCTTGGGAAGCTCGGACAGACATAGGAAGGACTCGGTCAGGTGGTCAAACAAGCCAGACAAGGCTCTTACATCCTGCGCGATATGAATGTCAAAAGCCCGAAGGCGTTCTACCAGTAGATAAGCTTTATTTCAGCTCGTTTGTTTCCTTGTTTCGTTCTTCGTTATTGTTTATGTATTTTGGGTACCTTTTTCCTGACCCTACTAGTTAGGTTTTTTAATGGCCCACGTCCTTATCACCGTTAATAAAGAATTTTCAAGTTTTTCAATAAAAAGAATCTCGCCGCCAAAATGAGCTAGAACGAAAAGACAAACTGATTGCCATCGACTACGCTCGGCCAAGGTTCCAAACAAGATCTTGGAACCAGGCGCTGCCAAGTCACAAGATCCTTGGCATCGCCCGACCTCGACATAGCACAGCCAGGATGCCAAGACGAGATCCTTGGCATCGCTCGGCCTCTACATCGATCGCCTCGATTTTCAAACAAGATCTTGAAACCAGGCGCTGCCAAGTCACAAGATCCTTGGCATCGCCCGACCTCGACATAGCACAGCCAGGAGGCCAAGACGAGATCCTTGGCATCGCTCGGCCTCTACATCGATCGCCTCGATTTCTAAATAAGATCTTGGAACCAGACGATGCCGAGAATAGAATCTCGGACCGCTCGGCCTCGACTGAGGCCAGAATACCAAGACGGGATCTTAGCACCAGGCGATGCCAAGAACAAAATCTTGGATCGCTCGAATTCTTTCAAACCTAACGACCCATCGAACGTACTAACTCGTTGCGCGTAATTCGAGAAGGTGATCTTCTACACAAAACTAATAATAGTTGAAGGCGTCATTCATAGAGATAATAAGGCACTGAAGGATAAAAGCAAGGTTTTTTATTTCCATTGTATTTTTCTAGTCACAAGCCCGACCAGATGAGCTTCAAAAGGAGAAAAACAAAAAAATCATCCCTCGGTAGGAGGAGAGCCAACAGCTGGACCTGGGGAAGTAGCCTCGGAGGTCGGCAAAGCAGCTTCAGGGAGTGGCAAAACCATCGGGGCAGGACTAGTAGAAGTAGAGACGCTAGCAACTGGATGGGGAGGAGAGGAGGATGACAAAACAGTATCAGGGTTAGGCGGAGCACGCAGAGAGACATTCCTTCGAACTCGCCACGCTTCTTCATCCGAACTCAGGTCTAGCATCTCATCCGAAAAGACCTCTCGTTCTGTCTCTTCTATCCTCTTCATATCCTCAAGGGAAAGGCCGAGCTCGGAGGGAATCATCGGCTCGGCATAATCATCAAAGGAAGGAGCCTCTAACCCGTCAGGGACGCAGGCACTATGGCAATTCTTCAAGATGGAAAGCGCAAAATCGGCAGCGAATTCCATGCACTCGTCATTCAAGTGCCTCTCCTTCCAACGCTTGATTGCCTTCACCCTCTCCTCTCTGACAGAGCTTCGTAGCTCCAACAATTCCCCCTCATCCCTCAGTTTCTCTATCTGAGCCCGCTGGCAGTCATGGATGGCCCTCGCACGAAGCTCTTGATCCAGTTTGGACAAAACGTTGGCCCTGCGGACTTGTTCCCTCATGTCCTCACACTCTTTAATCGCCCGGTTCTTCTCCTCCTCCCCCGAAGCGAGCTGAGCTCTCAAAAGATCCCTGTCTTCCTCCCAAGATTTCTTCTCCTCCTCCAAAGAAGAAAGTTGAGCCCGCGCAATGTCTCTCTCTTCCTTTACCTCTGAAAGCTCTTCCTTCGCCTCTGAAAGCTTTTAAAGCTCGACTTTCAAAGCGTTGCGCTCCTCGACAAGATCGTTAGCCTCCTGATCCAGCTTCAGGGCAGTTGACTCCAGATGCTCGACATGGCGGTACGTCGCAAAGGCGAATGCCAGATCCCGCAAACAGTTACGGACGAGACGAGCTGACAGCTGCTGGTTATCCAACGAGTCTATAAGTTCCTCATCCGTAGGAGGAATGATATTCTCAGAAATATGGAGCGCCACATCGAGGTTCCCAAGTGACGCAGTCTTATCCAGACTGATCGCTGGCTCCGACTTATTGGCGCTCGCCGCTCGCTCCTTCCTCTTGCCCTTATCCGACCGGGCAACACATCCTTCCCCTTTCTCCCTGTTTGTATCTGAAAAGCAGGGTGATCGGTCAAGAGCTTGAGCGGTTTTCTTCCTTTTAAGAGGAGGTTCCACCTCCTCATCCTCCCCCTCTACGCTCGGCGCTTGGGTCGTCACCGTTGGTTGCTCGGGGACTGCCTCCAAAACGAGCGTTGTTGGTGACTCGGGAACGGTCGATTGAGCGACCTCCAAGTTGGTCTCCCCTTCTTTGCTTTGCTCTTTTGTCTTTCTAGACGGCCTAGCAGCCCTGCGCTGACCTTTGGAAGCGCTGTAAGACCTGACAAGGTCACTGATTCTCACCATGGCTGCACGGACATGGAAACAGGTTAGAGAATGAAACCAGTGCTTACAAACATGGAAGATAATTAAACTACGAGGGGTCAACCAGAAGGGGCAGTTTCTTCTCCTAGCCCGCTAATTCGGGGTGGAGGG
>JANKOD010073643.1:0-10661 GCA_026284645.1 Erythroxylum acuminatum | reverse complement strand
TAGTGCCATTATCGATAGTCAACTACTATCATGATATGAAACTCATCATTCCCTTGAAGTAAACTCCTTTACTTATAGGTGCCAAGTGATTAACAAGGTATTAAGCCTATAGTTGTACTAATGTTGCTAGTACCTTGATGGTTGAAAGGTTGGGTTTGCTACATTAAAGCATCCTAAATTGTGTAAGTTGTAATGGATGAATGAATATGGAGAAGTTAAGGTGACAAAATAGATATTTGTGACATTCTTTATTGGCAATCAGAAGGATGGGATTCTTTATGATGTGGTGCCAATGCACGCTGGTCATATACTTTTGGAGCGTTCTTGGTAGTTTGATATGAGGGTTACTCATGTTGGTTATAATATTCTTTTATAAAGAATAACTAAAATATTGTATTAACACCTATCAATTCATATGAAGCATGTAAGGATCAAATCAAGATAGTTAATGGTGTATGATGAAAGAAAAATAAGTGAATGCTCAGAAAAAGAAAAGATTGATAAAAAATGAGCGTATATAGAAAAATGAAAAAAGCATAATGATACGCAATAGAAAAAATCCATAGCATGGAGCCAAAATAGAGAGTAAAGTAAGAGAGCTAGTGCTTTTGCTAGAAATAGTGAGATTAAGAATACTATGTTAGCAAATCAACAACCACTTGTACTTTTGTATAAGGAATTTTGTTTTTTTAACTAACAATTTTAACACCTCCTTGCCTAGTGTAGTTATTTTTGTTGTTGTAGTAATTTGTAAATCTATTTCTTGAGGAAATACCACATAGTTTAATTCTCTTAAAATGTATAGCACACCAAATATACTTCATTCTCACTTCATCAATTCCTAATAAACTAACATATAGAACCAATTCTAAGGAGACAAAGGATATTCAAAGACAAGTGGCTGAGTTGGTGTAAAAATTATTTGTAAGGGGGATTCTTAGTCTATGTTTGGTTCTTGTAACTCTAAAGCCAAAGAAATATGGAACGCGACACATGTGTGTTAATTATTGGGGTTATCAATAAAATCACTATAAAGTTTAGACATCTTATCCCTAATGTTAGTTCTTAGTGGTACCCAAGAGAGAGGTGAATTGATTTTGTTTATAAA
The DNA here is from genome assembly GCA_026284645.1 of Erythroxylum acuminatum. Classification (NCBI taxonomy): domain Eukaryota; kingdom Viridiplantae; phylum Streptophyta; class Magnoliopsida; order Malpighiales; family Erythroxylaceae; genus Erythroxylum; species Erythroxylum acuminatum. The sequence continues at coordinate 9,553 of JANKOD010073643.1, read as the reverse complement.
ATTTATGAAATGTTTTAACCAATAATCTTGATTTAATAACAATCAATACATATAAGGACAAAGAATTTGCTTAACATAATGTTATCAAACAACCTAATAATGATTTATAGAGGATAGGAAAGAGAGAATGAAAAACTAATTTATGGTAGTTCACAAACAACTCTTGCTTACGTCCACTCCTAAGATTCTTCTTAGAATTACACATAATTCTTCTTTCAAGGTGGAGAACAACCTTTATACGATCTTTTTTTGGTAAACAGGAAACCTTTTATAATCATCTTTCATGGTGAAGAGGAACATCAATGCTACTTGGAACGCCCTTAAGTAAAATATATACCACACCAGAAAAACTTACAACTTAAAAATCTCACTCTATCACTTTGATAAATCCAAAGAGACTCACTCATCCAAATATGAGACCATGATGTTTAAATCCTTGATAAATGATTTGAAGTTTGTGTGAAAGACACCCAAATGCATCTTGATATGAAAAATAATGAGAAAATATGTATTTATAGGCCTTTAAGACCCTTACTAACCATTGGAGTCAAAAACTATCTATTAAAATAATTAATTGCAAAGTATTGGTTGACTAGTGCAGTATATTAGTCGACTAGTGCATATTAAATGCATAGATTCACTAGCTGTTGAGACATTAGTTGACCACTCAACTATATTCGTCAACCAATATGTCCCTTAGAGGGCTATTGGTTGACCATATAATCATATGAGTCAACCAATTTGCCATCAAAGTCATTTGTTACACATGTAGCTTATATTGGTCTATTAGTGTATATTAAATTAACTGATTCACTAGCTAGTTAAGACATTGGTCAGTCACTCAACCATATTGGTGGAACAATATGTCCCTTGAAGGGATATTGTTCGACAATATCGCTGTATTGGTTATTCAATATGTCAATAAACTCACTTGTTACATATTTAACCTACATTAGTTGAAGAATTCCCTTTAAAAATGATATAAGCAACTTCAAATATTCAAAATTAATTTGTTTAATATAATTATAATTAAAAAAAATTCAAAATTTCCTTTAAATTTTTTTTGAAAGATCAAGAGACTTTTTTTTAAAACCAAAAGTTTTAATGCCTCTTGATGAAAAAAGGACTTATGTAATGAAGTAAGATGGAATATTTATGCATGATGATCCTTTAAGATTACTAAAATAATAAAATGATATTATAATTAACATTAGAAACTAGACGGTAAACTTGGTGTCCTTACTCTCCTTTTATCCTTGACTTGATCTTTTCTTCAACGATTGCAAACATAAACTTTTGTTTATCAACTTCATTAACTATCTGCTTAAGTTTGAGGTCACATTTCATTCTTATATTGCATCTTATCACAATAATAAACTCATTAATTGTAATTATGTTTTGTTATCATCAAATTATTGATTGTAACCTCCTTTAGTTCAATACCTAGGTTAGATGATATTATTGATACATTATATGGTTTATGTATGTTTTCTAAAATTTATTTAAAGAATGACTATTATCAAATTTGCATGAAAAAATGCGATGATTGGAAAACTATCTTTAAGATAAAATATGATTCATACAAGTGGTTAGTGATGATGTTTACTTTAATTGATATACCTAGCACCTTTATAAGGCTAATGAATTATATTTTGTGTTATTTTATTGAGAAATTTTATGTAATCTACTTTACTAATAATTTAGTTTATAATTTTTTTACAATCATGTTAAACATTTGCATATTATTTTTTATATTGTAAGGGAGTATAAATTGTATTCTAATCTTAATAAGTATGCATTTTACATATAATCTATTGTTTTTCTCTTGGTTTTATTATGAGTTTGCATGGAATAAGTGTAGATCAAGATAAGGATAAGGCAGTTAGAGATTGACCTACACCTAGGAATATGAATGAGATAAGGGGTATTCATGCATTAGTAAGTTTCTATAAAAGGTTTGTGAAAAACTTCAGTTCTATTACAATATATTTAAATGAACTTATTAAACAGAACGTTGTATTTAAGTGGGATGATGTGATTGAGAAATCTTTCAATAAATTGAAAGATAGATTAATTAATGCACCTTTATTATCTTTGTACGTTAATAAAGCTTTTGAGCTTGAATGTAATGCATCTAGAATTATTGTAAGGATTTTTTTGATGTAGGATTCCAAATTGATTTCTTACTTTAGTAAACATCTTAATGGGACATCATTAAACTATCCTACTTATGATAAGGTTTTGTATGAATTAGTTAAAAAAACCTACAAACATGATAACACTATTTATGGTTGAAGGAATTTAATGCACTCTAATCATGAGAGCTTAAAAATTTTAAATTCCTAAGGTAAGCTTAATAAGAGACATGCTAAATAGTTAGACTTTATTGAGACATTCCCTTATATGATTAACTAGAAGAATGAAAAGGAACATGTTGTAACTGATGCATTGTCTAGAAGGTATGTTGCTTTCTTTATTGCAAACTAAATTGCTTGCCTTTGAGTTTTTTAAAAATATGTATGTCAGTGATGTTGATTCCAATTAACTTTGAAATGCATATTCTAAGTGTGTATATGGTGAGTATTATAGGCATAATTAATTTGTGTTTAAGTAAGATAAATAATGTATGCTTATGTGCTCTTTATGTAAACTACTGGTTAAAGAGACTTATCGAGGCAACTTAATGGGAAATTTTGGTATGGAAAAGACTTTTTATATATTTTATGAATATTTTTATTAGCATAAAATAAAAGATCATGTGCAATATGTTTGTGATGAGTATGTAACATATATGTAAGCAAAATCTAAAGTAATGTTTCATGGTTGATATAGAACATATAAGTAAGCAAAATCTAAAGTAATGTCTCTTAGCTATAAAGAGTGTTATTATTAATATATTTACTAAGATGACACACTATATTGCATGTTCTAAAACTAATAATGCACACATATTGATGGTTTTTTCTTTAAGGAAATAAGTATGTTTGCATGGATTGTGTAGAACGATAGTAAGTGCTAGAGAAATTAATTTCTAAAGTCATTTTTGGCGTACTTTGTGGAATAAGTTAGGAAATAAGATCTTGTTTTCTATTGTTGAAAATTAAGAAAAGTACTTTGTGGAATAAGTTAGGAAATAAGATTTTGTTTTCTATTGTTGAAAATTAAAAAAATGGATAAATTGAATTAATTAATAGGATACTTACTACTTTGTTATGTGCTATGATTTAAAATAAATTAAATGGGAGAAAGGTTTATTGCATATTGAGTTTGCGTACAATATCTATTCATTATACTACATCTTATTCTCATTTTGAAGTTGTGTATGACTTTATTCTTTTAACTTCTTGGGATATCTTACCTTCTCCTAATAATGAATGTGCTAATTTGGATGAAAGCATAAGATAATTTTGTTAGAAATTTTCATGACAAGATTTGTGTTAAAATAGAAAAAAGAATGAGAAATATGCAAGTTAAGACAATAAAGGGTGTATAAAGGTTGTTTTTGAACTTGGAGATTTAGTATATATTCATATGCATAAGAAGAGGTTTCCTGTATAAAGATAGTTTAAGTTACAGTATAGAGGAGATAAACACTTTTCAAGTGTTAGAGAAGATTAATGACAATGCCTACAAACTATACTTTCTAAATAACTATGATAATATGGATGTTACTTTTATTTTTTTCGATTTATCTTATTATAGTGTAGGTGATTCAAAGAAGGATCCTTTTAAGGACCAAGGGAATGATGGAGATCAATTTACATTAGCACTTATTTACAACCATTTATATGGTCCATTGTGATGACTTGGGGGTCTAATGACTGGGGAAAAGACCAAACATAAAGGTAGCTTTGTAAGGATTAGTCATGGAGATGTAAAAGAATGAGACTATTCAAGATGAATCAAATTCATTGCTAAGATTGATCACTTTGCTACATGTTAAAGATGGAATATGCTTAATACAAAAAGAACAAGGGTTGGAGAACGTCTAACAAACTATTTTGAATGTTTTGAGTTAAATGAAACCCAACTTATATAATTAATATGTATTTAAGACTATTTGTTTTATTTAAGTTAATGTTCTTTAAGCCTAACCAATGTCAGTGTGGTACTTGTAATTGAAATTGGACTCGTAAGTGTTTACATTTGTAAAGTTTCATAAGTTAACTGCCCTAGTTTGGATGTTGGACAGCCTCTAAACTCGTGATCTAAAATTTAAGGACGTCCAAAATTATAAATGATGAAATTAGTTACTTAAAGAGGGTATGTATTAGTTATTTGAAAAAGAAAGATATGATTTACTGGATGACACTTCACAAAATTCTAAGTTGGTTCCTACCATTATATATGGTACTAATTCACCCCTTAACATTTACAAAATAGGACAATTAGCACCCTAAAGCATCACTTTTAGGTTTTTGTTAGTTAGAAGTGATGGTCCCATAATAAACGTACATGTGGCCTACCATATCAACCAATATGTCATATGATAGCTAACGTGTTCTAGACTTTTTACTTTGTAAGAATTTACTTTATTTAATTTTTATAAACCAAAAGCATATTTTTATTTAATTTTTAAACAATTAATTTAGGGTAAACACTTTATTCCCTTAACCTTTAATTGCTCTTTCTTCCCCTAATCTTTGATTTTATCGAACCCCCATTTGTACTACATTACTCTTCTTAATTTGTAAACTTGTTGACTAACAAAAATTTTCTCTATCTTTAAAACATAAAATGTATTTGAACCATAATTATATTATGCAAAATCACAATTATCTTAGAGGAGCTGGAGTTGGATAATCATACCTTTTGCCTTATTTTTCATCCTTTTGTTCTTATCGAATCTATTTAGTTTTGTGTATCCTTTGTTGTTATTTCTCCCTTGTTAATGTTCTCTTTGCTATACTTCTTTCGCACTCTATTTTTGATTTGGTTAGATATGAAAACTTGCTTTGTGTGTCAATGGAGTGTGTATTAGTTCCTATACCACTTTGATGATCTTGGGGCAATAATTTGGAATTATGAGTACAAGTCTTTAACTAACAACAAGTTTTTGCACATGGATTAATGCTTTGATGATTGATGGTTATGTTTCTTACAAGAATTCGATAGTTATTTCTTACTGATTGGTAGTTGTTTTGATGTTATTGATTGATGATTATGTTTCTTGTGATAATTTCACTTTGTTTTTAAGTTTACATACTATATTGTTACATTATCTAGTTTGTTATGTCGTTACCCAACAGTCAAGATTGAAGGTGACATACTCTAGGTCTTCAACCAATAATAATTCTTTAGCCGATGTTCAATGTTTTTATGGATTTAACATGTGTTTAAGGAATTCATAGAGTGAAAAAAATCTAAGAAGTAGGCTTTATAGGTGCCCAAAATATTCGATTAGTAGAAATATTTTATTTTATTTTACCACCAGATCGGGAAATGGAGTTCACAATCGATCTAGTTCTAGGTGCTACTCCTATATCTATTCCTCTATATAGGATGGCATCTGTGGAACTGAAGGAGTTGAAGGCTCAGTTTGTAGTAGTTGTTGGAAAAGGGTTTTATTAGACCTAGTGTTTCACCTTAGGAAGCTCCAGTGTTATTTGTAAAGAAGAAAGATGGGACTTTGAGATTATGCATCGATTATAAGCAACTGAATCGAGTGACAGTAAAGAACAAGTACTCGTTGCCTATAATTGATGATTTGCTTGAACAGTTGCAGGGTGCTCAAGTATTCACCAAATTGGACTTGAGATCAGGGTACTATCAGTTGAAAATAGCTGAGGCTGATGTACCTAGGAGTGCATTCAGGAGCAAGTATGGGCATTTTGAGTTTCTAGTGATGCCGTTTGGGCTGACTAATGCCCCAGCAGCTTTTATGGCCCTGATGAATAAGGTGTTTCAGCCCTACCTGGATTGATTTGTGATTGTGTTCATTAATGATATCTTGGTGTATTTGAAGAGCAGAAAGGAACATGCTAAGCATCTAAGAGTCATTTTACAGATTATGAGAAAGAAGCAGCTGTATGCCAAATTCAATAAGTGTGAATTTTGGCTAGATTAGGTTGTGTTTCTGGGACATATAGGGGCTGGAGATGGCATACAAGTGGATCCAAAGAAGATAGAGGCAGTGATGAATTGGGAAGCTTCAAAGAATGTGTCGGAGACCCGAAGCTTCCTAGGATTAGCCGGATATTACCGGAAGTTTGTCAAGTGGTTTTCTCTGATCTCAGCCCCTCTGACAAAACTTCTGAGGAAGAATGTAGCGTTTAGATGGAATGAAGAGTGTCAAAACAGCTTTGAGGAGCTGAAACATTAGTTAACTACTACCCCGGTGTTGGCTATTCCATTGAGGACCGGAGGATATGTGGTGTACAATGATGCGTCGCATCAAAGATTGGGATGTGTACTGATGTAGCATGGTGTGATCGCCTATGCATCGAGAAAATTAACGTCTCACGAGATCAATTATCCAGTACATGATTTAGAGCTAGCTACAGTTGTTTTTGCTCTAAAGATTTAGAGACATTATTTGTATGGAGAGACTTTCCAGATATACACAGATCATAAGAGTTTGAGATATCTGTTGAGTTAGAGGGAGTTGAACTTAAGGCAGAGAAGATGGATTGAATTATTGAAAGATTAAGATTGCACTATTGAGTACCACCCGAGGAAAGCTAATGTGGTGGTAGATGCTTTAAGAAGAAAGTCTAATATCAGTACAGCTCAGATTCAGTTATCGAGGCTACCTAAGTTGATTCATTTGAGAGCTCTGAATGTGGAGTTGAATTTGGAGCAGGATAGGGCCTTGATTGCTACATTCAAACTTAGGTCAATGTTACATGATAGGATTAAAAGAGTACAGAGGAAAGATCCTGATGTGGTGAAGCTTATAGAGAAAGTGGAGATAAATCCGGATTTCGAGTTTGAGTTGAGGGATGAGACATTATGGTTGAAGCAGAGGTTATGTGTGCCGATTGTGGAGAATCTGAGAAAATAGATACCTGAGGAAGCTCATATGGCCACTTATGCTATGCAACCTGGTACTACCAAGATGTATAACACACTGAAGCAACATTTCTGGTGGCTTGGAATGAAGAAGCAAGTGGCAGAATATGTATCTAGGTGTATGACATGCTAGCAAGTTAAAGCTGAGCACTAGGCTCTGGTAGGGAAGCTCCATTCATTGCCCATTCCGGAGTAGAAATGGGAATGGATTACTATGGACTTCATTATGAGATTGCCAAAGACTCTAAGGCAACATGATGCTATATGAGTTATAGTGGACCGGTTGACTAGGTCGGCCCACTTTTTACCTGTGAGAGAGAATAACTCACTTCATCCATTGGCCCAAAAATATGTGAATGAGGTGGTGAGACTGCATAGAGTTCCAATGTCCATAGTATCGGACAGGGATCCCAGATTTACTTCGAGGTTTTGGAGGAGTTTGCAGTCGGTTATGGGTACTAAGCTGAACTTCAGTACAACATTTCATCCTCAGACAGATGGACAAAGTGAGAGGAAAATCAAAACTATTGAGGATATGCTCAGAGCTTATGTACTAGATTTTAGAGGAGCTTAGGATTAATATATGGCATTGATAGTGTTTGCCTATAATAACCATTACCAAAGTAGTATTGGAATGGCACCGTATGAGGCACTGTATGGTAGAAAATGTTGGTCGCCATTATATTGGGATGAAGAGGGTTTGAGAATGGTGGAAGGCCCAGAGTTAATACAAGATACAGTGGATAAGGTGAAGTTGATCCGAAGCTGAATTAAAGCGACTCAGGATAGATAGAATAGTTATGTGGATCAACACCGACATGATATGGAGTACAGTGTGGGAGACAGAGTATGCCTGAGAGTGTCACCTTAGAGGGGAGTTTTGAGATTCGGTAAAAAGGGCTAGTTGAGCCCTAGGTACATTGGTCCTTATGAGATCATTGAGAGGATAGGACCTTTGGCCTATAAGTTGGCTTTACTGAATGAGATGTCTCAATTGCATAATGTATTTTATGTGAGTATGCTCCGAAGATACCGATCGGATTTGACACATGTGATACCGGCTCAGGAGATTGAGGTTGCTAGTAATCTAAGCTATGTTGAGGAGCCGATCAAGATTGTGGGATCTCAAGTTAAGCAGTTGAGGAACAGAGTCATTCCATTGATGAACGTCCTTTGGAGGAACCACTCAACTGAGGAAGCAACTTGAGAGACAGAGGAGCATATGAGGAGACAATATCCCCACCTGTTCGAGCGAACAAGTAAGAATTTCAAGGACCAAATTTCTTTAAGGAGGGGAGAGTTGTAACATCCCATTACTTGTGGGAAGGTTAGAATAGTAATATGAGTGATTAATTAGAGCTTAGAAATGCATTTGCATGCTCATGCATAATATGGCATACACATACATGTGAATAGTAAATTTTTCTACACATGAAAATAATTGTACATGCATTCATGAATAATTCCGGGTAAAATTGGATTGAGTTGTGATTTTTTTAGAAATTATGAGAAATTGAATTTATTTATATTGAAAATATTATTGATTAGTGGAATTGTTGTATTTTTGGAATTTTGGTGAATTTAGGATTTATTTTCAGAAATTTTGGATTTGTATGAAAATAGGGAACAAGGAATCAAAAGGGATATTTGGAGATAATTGGATTGTAAAGATGGGAGTTAAAGAGTTTAGTTCAAAAGAAACTTAGTTAGAGCTTAGACCTTAGGAAAGTGACAAGTGTTAAGTTGCTTTTTTTGACTTTTGTTAGAAGTAAGTTTTGATATATGAGAGTTAAACAACTAAGTGATTTTTCCTAAGTTTCCTTCTTCATTGTCACCTTCTTCAAATTTTCTTCCCATACACAGAGTTTTCCATCAAACTCCTTCTAAGATATATCTTTCCTTTTCCTTTTTTTTATACCAAACCCACTTTGCTATTTGTGTCTTCTACCCTAAGAAAATCATAAGCTGGTCATTTAACACAGTTAAACACGTGATTTGCATGGAGTTTAGGGCTTGAAGATAATAGAAGATTTTGGAGTTTTCAACAAGTAGTGAATAAATCCTTTAGAGTTGGGGATATATGAAATAAAGTTGATGATTTACTGTCAGTTGCATAATCATGCATTTACATGTATATCTTTATGAACACTGTGCTGGTGAGATGAAAAATCTGGATATAATGTTATTTAGTAATTGATGGTTATTTATGATTAGACAATGTAGAAATGATTTCCTTGGAGTTGAATGATCTTAGAAAACATGTTTAGTTATGTAACACCGGATTTTTCGAGTCTTTTGTATTGTTTTGTATTTGGAGATACTACTGTATATTGATGAATATATGGTTGTATATGAATTTAAATATGTAATTGGATCCTTTTGGTACATATGCCAGTGATATATAACATTATGTTCGTCGGTATGCGAAATCTTAGACCAATTTGTAATTTTATAAAGTTGAGGGACCTAATTATAATTTTCAAAAGTCCAAGGACCAAAATGAAAATAAAATTTTTGGTCATTCCCAAATTTTGGACTTAAT
>JANKOD010073511.1:0-10670 GCA_026284645.1 Erythroxylum acuminatum | reverse complement strand
GGCAAGACGACGAACGTGGGAAGATAGCTTGAGGGTGAGACGGTGAGAGAAAACGAGAGCAAGGAAAGAGAGACGTGCGACGTGAGAGAGTAAAATGACGAGGGCAAAATTGACATTAAAAAAAATTATCAACTGATTGGAAGAAAACGCTCCTCTGAGGAGCTGGTTGAAAATTAGCTGATTGGGTTGAATCAGCCAACCCAATCAGCTTTTTACTAAACAAGCTTATGAGTTTTTTCTTAAAGTCAATCAACTAATATGGGTTGACCAGCTAAAAAAGAGCTGATCAGCTCTTTACCAAACACAGCCTAGGTGTTGTGATGTTTAGGTTGTTTTTTCGTCTTGAATGCGACGGGGAGTCACCAGTCAGAGATAAGGATGATAGATCAGATAGGGCTCGGGCTTGAACAAGCTGACATTAATACTGAGTTCAAGAGGGCCCAAGAAGGTTCGGTTCAGCTTGTCACAAATTTTTATTTGTTTTAAACAATAAAACCATGTTTTTTTATTATCACTTACGCCCTACCTAGTCTGATACTGGTCAATCAAGACCTGGTTTGTTGACTTTTGGCTTGGCAGGCTCTTAGCCCGTTGGCTAGGGACAAGATCCTCTATCCAGTTTTATGGTGTCTTATTATGTCTCATGAATCTCAGCTATTCATTTATGCGGATCCCACGTTTATTTATGCGGGACCCATGCGGAGCTCACATAAATAAATAATTGAGATTCATGAGACAGAATAAAACACCATAAAATTGGACAGAGGATTTATACTTCTTTAGCCAAGCCTAGTTGGAGGTGGTGCATTACTGTTGCTACTAAATAACAGTGGAAAGCCTAATAGATATGGAGTCACGCTTAGACGAGAAGGGATGATGCCACTGATGCCATGGAGAAGTTTGGCAGGCGATGGCTTGAACTGCTGGTGATGTCACCTATAGGCAGCGACATCGGCTACTAACTTGAAGATGGCAGTGGGAAACAAAGGGAATTGGAGGTTAGGTTTTCCTCAAACGGAGAAGGGGTTATTTGAAGAACATGTAGCTAGACATGTTCTATGATAGAAATAAGGTATTTCTAACATAAAGTAAGACTTGTTTGGAAACAAGGTTACTTGAACCTTAAAAGGAGAATAAAGATGTTTGGATATATGTTTAATTGTGATTTAACTGTAGAAAAAAAACTTATTTGTCTAATAGATTAAAGTAATACTAAAGGTGAATAAAGTTTTTCTAATGCCGCGTAATGTATTTCTAATTTAACTTAGTTTCTAATTAATTAAGAAATTAATATCTAAATAATTTAATGTGAAATGTCTAAATTAAGACATTAATTTTAATATTTTTGAATATAGTTTTCTAATTCATTAAGAAAATATTTTATAATTAATTAAGAAATTAATATCTAAATAAATAATATAAAAGGCTTTCTTAATTAAATCTAAAAATGTTTTATTTAATTTTGAAAGTAGTTTTTTATTATTAGAAAATAATTTTTAATTAAGAAAAAGATATTTCTAATTCGATTAGAAATGGTTTCTATTTGGATCATAAATTCTTACTTGTTAGATTTTGGAAAAAGGAGTTTTCTAAATTATAGTAAACAAGAAGAATAATTTACTAAAAATTGTTTTCAATTAAATTTTATTAAAATATTTAAAATAATTGGAAACAATTTCTAATTGAATTTAAAATTTGGTTTGAAATCAAATTAAATTTCTACTTAGAATAGTAATTAATTTATTTAGAAATTAATAGGTTTATTCACATTTAATTATTTTAGATTATGAATGGATTTAATCTGATATGAATATTATTTTAGATTACAAAATTCAAAAACTTGAATTAAATAAGGCTCAGTTATTTTTATGAACATAATTCGATTATATGTGCATAAAATGCTAATTTTAATTTTATATATTGGATATATTATGTATGTATGTATGTATGTATATATATATAAATGACATCTTACATGTATTTTTGTGTTTGATGGAACATCGAAATTAAATCCTTCATTAAACATATATTGAACATGATTATTATTTTCCATTTTTATAAAAATAAACCAAAACTTTGTTTTATTGTTAAGCTTATTCGGTAAAGGAAAGATTGCTCTAACCCCGATTATATTTATTTTTATAATTGTGAGTTTTGCTTAACTAAATATGTATAATTTATATAAGAGACTCGTGATCACATAAATTTAGATACATAGCTAGAAATAATAGATATGATATATTCCGACAAAAGTTATCACCTAGTAAATTCAGGAGTTGTGTAAGATATGATTGATAAAGTTATATCCATCTTAGTATTTAAGTTTAGTTAGTTTCTTGAATAAACTCAAGATTAACTAAATTTAAATGGGATCATATTCCACTAAATAGATTAAATGAATCTTTTCAAAATAGTAGCGAGGGTATTTATTTCGAATAAAATAGTGAGAATAACTAAATACATAATTAAAGTCCCAATCTTATTTAGTTGTGATGACATATAACCTATTACTTGCTTTTTTACATTTATATTTTTTAAGTAACAAAATTACCTTTGATTAGTATAGTTGGTAGGCAAAAGAGCCATTTTTAATCATAATGTTCACATCCTCCAAGAAATTTAAACCTAATGTTTCATAGAGTACAAATTAAATTACAACATTTGGAAAACGTTACAATTTAACCCTAAATTAACAGAAAAACTGATGATAATGTCATTAGTTTTCTGCTTAGTCAATGATAAATATTTATAATATTTTAATATTTAAGTGGGTTTTACAATGCCAAGTAAATTTGATGTGACATTGTAAGACCCATGCACTCAAATTAATATTAAAAAATGTAGACCCATGTATATAATTTAATCCTAAATATCATTAATCTAAAAAATTAACTTAATTAATTATTCTATTAATTTAAATAATTAATTTTAGTAAGTAAACTAATTGGAAGAACGTATTTGGCGTTGGGACGGGCATGACTCACACTCAGTGACGGATCCAGGAGGGCTGGCAGGGGCTAATTGAAAGAACGTATTTTGGCGTTGGGACGGGCATGACTCACACTCAGTGACGGATCCAGGGGGCTGGCAGGGGCTATAGCCCCCCCCTAAGACTAAAATTTTTTAAGAATATATACATATATATAGTTCTTTGCCCCTAAAAAAATTTGTGGTTTAAGTTCTTGCCCCTCCAAGACTAAAATCCTGGATCCGTAGTCACACTTAAAGCAGAAGCCCTCGTAAGCATCCCTGTATCCTGCACAAATGAACCTGTTTTTATTTTGATATTGATGTAAAAACAGGGAGTGTGATAGGTGATATGGGCGCCTCATTTGACTTGGTAGCTTAACACATGATTTATGAAGGTAAAGATTACATTCAAAGCAGCTATAAATGAGACCTTGAAGCTCTATTTCGCACCTATAACACTTGCGGTGAACCTATGTAGTTAAAAGAACAAGTACATGGCTATGGCTTGGATAATAGACCTCTGATTTTACTTCAGGTTGTCTTAGTTGACTCTCGGCATTATCTAAGGGCATCTCCAACCTATTCGTTCAAAATGGAGCAGAGTTTCCTTTATTTTAGAAATGCTACAGTAATTTTCACTCTAATCCACAATTTTATTTTTACACTAAAAAGAAATATTTTCAGTATGTTCTTTTTTATTTTTCATTAATGATTATTAAAATTACTTCATAAAATTAACCCAACTTTACTTTTTCGCATATATTTTTATTCATAATATTATTTTTGTTATATTTTTATGTTAATAAATAATAAAATTTAAAGTAAACTATAATTTGTTATTTGATAATACTAAATGAAATAATATATGAGATATATTAAATTTTTTTATATTATTTAATTATAGTAAATGACAATATAATTCAATTTTATCAAACATCAAATTTTATTGAATTTCATAAATCAAAAACAATTTAACATCAAAAACATTTTTTAAATTATTTATTTAAAGTATTTATTCATAAGCAAAATAATTATAAAATTATAAACATATAATGAAAATATTTATAAACTTGAGACTAAACCTTAAAATTATTATAAATTTATAATTACTTAAATAAACATATAATGAAAATATTGGAATATTGTTAATGTTTAAATAATAAAATAAAAATGAAAGAATTAAAAAAGAATAATGAATGAAAAAAGAAAAGATCGAGAGAGAAAAAAGAAAAAAAACTGAAAAATAAAAAATATGAACAGCATTGAAGAGATGGGTGTGGCACTGCAGCATCTCTCTCGACGAGAAAACACCGATGGATTGGAGATGCATTTCTCCTCCATTTTGGTGTTTTCCTCCAAAATGGAGGTGCGTTGGAGATGGCCTAAAAGACCACATTTGACATCTAGATTGAAACTATAGTTTGTACTGTTAATACGTAGTGAGAGCCTTATTATATGCCCCGGATCTACATGAAAGGATTAAAAACAAAGGTAATGCTGAATACCTGGATTTCGGTTTCATCTTTGTTCCGATACCGATTCCGAGCTCCAAACGTCTCTGAATCTTTCGGGACCTTTAATGGAAAGTGATCACCGGCTCACGGGCTAGGCCTTTCTACAGTTCCCTCAAATCATGAGCTCTTTTAACGGGTCAGAAAACTTTATGCTCGTGAAGCTCTTAAGTAAATGTAGGAAACCTTAACTTTTATATAACTTCCATATCGGGCTTCCCTATCACAAGGCTGATATGGACTTGGTCCACACTAATTGGGACCCATTTTTCATCCAGACTTCGACCCCATTAATCTAGATCATTTATTGGGCCACTTTATTATCTTTATCTGGATCAAATGACAAAACTTAACTAATAATTTATTTAAAAACTAAAATTGCAATTAATGTTAGTCCAACTTTATGAGACATGGACAAAATTGTCCCTAAGGACAAAAATGTCTAACATGTACAATTGTAAGCAAATCTAAGGGAAATATCTTTGCATTAGTCATAGATGAAAACATGTCATCTCTAGAAATCTAAAATGGTGGCATATCTTATTTGGAGGTTTTGAAATGAGGTTAAGAAAATGAGCCAAGTGAAGAGGGCTTTATACCTGGAGTGGCAGTGAACCGCAAGATTTGTGAAGCCAGAATTTTTCACAAGTTTCACATATGTAGGCTGCTGGACTGAGTATGACATTAAGTAACGCAGTGCCATATGCACTGATGGCTCAAAAACCCTAGAAAATCCCTTGTTTTTCATAACAGAACTAAAAATTACTTTGTCCGTTAGAGTTCCAAGAAGAAAGATGGCTGCTTTGACCCACCACCACCTGAAGAGGAAGAGTGTTTGAAGATGGCTTCAAGGCCAGCGGCGGCGGTGGAGGAGGTGGGAATGGGCCACATTTTCCGGGAGGAGGGTCTCAGGAAGTGTAGGAGCAGTAGGGCTGCGACTTTAGGAGTTGTGGTGGCAGGTGATTGGTAGTGGGATTCATCACCGCTGGTGGAATGTAGTGAGCTCGATGCTCTCTATTTAATAGGCTATTTACTTTAGTTATTAAAATTAATTAATTAAATTAATAGATACCGCTGGGGGCCTAATTCGCGACAGTCAAGGCTAGTGGTGCGGCGGCTTTTTCCAACATATCGGTCGCAGCTCGACTATCAATGCTGAGCTCTAGGGAGTCCACTCCGGCCTCACCTTAGCTTGGACATTGGGGTTTCACAGGGTCATCTTAGAAGTAGTCGCCCTAGAGGTCTGCTTTCATCTCCTTTTTTGAGACTGATATTAATCATTTTTTATTGGTGGGTACCCGGGACTTCCTCCACCGTGATTGGGAGGTGAAAATCTAGCATGTGCACCGGGAAGGTAACTAGTGAGCGGATCAACTGGCCGCCCTTGCAGTCCAGCGCAACCCAGGACTACTTATTCTTCAGGAGCCTCCTATGCCCATCCAGGATCTTATCCACAGGGACCGACAAGGGGTCGAGTACCGTTGAGAGACGCGTGTTTTAGATTAGCTGTTTTTAGCTTTCCCTTGTATTTTAAAAACATTAAAATACTATAAATATGTGCGGGGTCATTGTAGAGTTGTTCAAATTTTAGGGTTTAATTTGTACTCTTTAAAATGTTAATGTTAAATCTGTTAGAGGATGTAAATGTTGAGGTTCAAAATGACCCCTTTGTCATAGTTGATACTAAAAGTTAATGAATCAAATTTTTGGGATAAATGATAGGTTTGAGAAGAGTTCTCAAAGTTAGAAAAAAAAAAGAATTTGTGTATCTATTATATAATTTTGCTATTAACCTTTGTTAAAGCTTTAGTGATAAAGTTTTAGAGATATGACAATATCATATGGATGACAAAATATAATAACATTTTGAATTGACTAATGACAACATATAAGATAGCATAATGCAAGAGATTGTGTGAAGTAGAAATGAAATTAAATCACTAAAAAGTTACAAACTTTATTATAAATAAACTTAGGCTTTCAGCTAGCAGATTCCTTTTGTTTACCCTCTTTACACAACTTGTAAAGTTTTTTCAACACATTCACGTAGGTATTGTTAAAGATTGGACATATATACTACTTTAGCAATGACAATGGGTCAATTTTAAAGAAGTTCAAAAGAAAAAAAAGAGAAAATGATCAAGTCTTAAATAAAGTACAAATTATCATTGATTATCTTTTTTTTATATGTTAATTATGTTATAAAATATAAGTAATATAAATTTTAAAAAATTTAAACAAAAAATTTCATATATATATAAAAGTAATTTTTTTTACTTAAATTTCATATGAGTATATATATATATATATATATATTAAAAAAAATACGTGAGACTGTATTTGGTCAACAAAAGGAACTTAGTCATTAGGGGAAAGAGGTGGTACTCATACTATGTACGAGAGGGTGAAGCCTTCTTCTCCTTGAAGGAATAACCCCTTGGAGGCTTTGCAGCCAATAAATTGCATCTTCTTGAGGTAATTAACATTGTTAAATACCAATTTTGGCTCTGAGTTCATCGAAAGGCTAAGTTCAAGATATGAAAGCATTGGAGAAGCAAGTACTATTTTTTATTTCTAACTTGGATGGTTTTTGCTATTTTTTGTACTCATCTAATCGTTTTCTTTTATACAGGGAGATAAAATTTTTATCATCGTGTTATGATTTAGGAGGGAATGATCACCACAGCAATACTGGTATGTATTAGTTATTACATTTTAGAATGCTTTTAGAATATGGATACTATGGTATACTAGTGGATATGGTTGCTTCATTATCTTCTTTCCGTCGGTCTTAATAGAAAAATTACAGACTTGATTTCTGCTAGTTGAAACAAATGATGCACTATATTATAATAATCTTAATTTGGCAATGATGCCATATTAAGAAGAAATAAGGAGAAGAAGATAGAAAAAGATTAAAAAACTTGAAAAGAAAAAGATTATGAAAAATATCTTTGCTTTTGCTATATTTTTATTATCAACAATGGATTTAATTCATGATCGTCACCTCCCAAATTAAAATAATTTAAACAGTACAATATTTTTTGACCAAATTATTTAAGTAATTTTCAAAGTTTCTTTCTTAACATTTATTATTTTTAATTTTCTAAATAATTTAATAGATATTTTTAACAAAAATTATTTATTAATAATATATTAGGGTTGATTACTAAAAAAAAGTCTAAACTTTCGTCAATTTTTTAATTATAACCCGAATTTTAAAAAGTAGCAATAAAATACCCAAAAATTTTTCAATTTTAACCCAAACTTTAAAAAGTGACAATAAAATGCTCAAACTTTCAATTTTCTTCAATTCTAGACTGATATTATCTATTATTCTTTCGATACCTTAGTCTGTTGTTTTTTATTTGTTCTTCTGAAGTCCCAAACTATCCTTGCATTACAACGTACTGCACCAGTAAGCTCTTCATTTGTAGTTCGTTCTCCTGATGCCCTGTAACACCCACATATACCACTGGGAGGATATTGTGAGTGCCACACATACAAATCATATAGATAAAAGAGAACCAAAACCAAATCCAAAATACACGAAACATAACATACATGCATTCCCAAAATCTCAACAAATATACGTCGCATATCATAATTTCGGAAAGCTGCCTGAATTAAGGTTATTACAACCCATCAAAATAAAAATTCAGGAGTTATAGACATCAGATACAAGTCCAAAAACAATATGAAAATACATATGAACAAAACAAAAGTCAGACTCCTTTGGCCGTCGCGGTTGTCTTGTCCTAGTTACTACGTCCCTCTTTTAGAACCTATACGGGGCAAATCCACCGTGTTAAGCATATAGCCTAGTGAGTAATAACTAAACTATAAGTCAACAACAGATACAGAAATTCAGAACAAAACAAAGTTTTATAAATAACAGAGTTGTTCAATAAAAGAGGGTATAAACCCTTCAGAAACAGAATACAATTTAGCTTATGCCAAAATCAAACTGATATCAGAGTACAAAATCATAAGACTGCTAAATCTATTTATAGAAGTGGGTAACGAGACTTATACAGAAGATACCATAATTGGTATCGTATAACAGAAGAGACTTATGTCTCAATAACAGAAGACACCGAAGTGTCAATAACAGAAGACACTAAAGTGTCACAGAAGCAGCTGCAGATCCTTCTAGGCATGCCTATTTATCCACAACTAGGACTCAATAGTTTTAAAACAAAACAAGGTCATTTCAGACATTTAATGTGCAAAACAAGTAGTCAATCATATTCGCATGCAAATAGCACTTCCAATGATATAAACATGCATCAAACACCTCGGACAATCATTGTCCAGAATTTAGAATACAATCAACATAAATCAAATTCAACAAGCAGAACAAAGTAGGTAAATAGCACTTCAATATCACATTCATCAATCAATACCTCGGACTTTCATGTCTGGAATCAATACACAATTCAGTACACATTCATCAATATCAATATCAATTCAGTAATAAACAAGACAAATCAAGGTGAGACCATCTTACGTTACTCACAAAAGCTCCCTGATTGTTTATTGCCTCGAAGTCCCGGCAATATCTAGAATCGGTCGCTCTAAGGGTTCCTCTAAAACATTCAATACAAACATATATTACTATTATGCACAATTATGAATTTAGTTATGCGCATTCATGTATACTGAATATGTACGATGCATGTTCATGTCAAAAATTCAGGTTTCTTATCCTTAATCTTATTACATTATCGATCATGTGAAATCATACTCAATCCTTCAATCCAGATTTATTTCACAATCCACCTTCAGGTTCACTTTGCTCAATTATTTTCATTAGGAAGGTGAGGTAATTAGGAAATACTTCTTTCTAGAAAGTTTTCCCTCTTTGTCTTAGGTTTCCAATGATACCAAGTGCATCCAATTTGGTTTACTATTCCATAAGTTATGCTCAAAATAACACAGACTATGTACATTTAAAATTTTGGCTAATATATGATCGTGCCTCCAAGTTGTACATCTTATAACTCTCAATTCCAATATCTAAAAATTACAAACTTTATACCAATTTAAAGATAAGAGAATAAGCTACAACTTTGGTGAAGACACCTCAGTCTAATTCAGCCTACATCAATACAGTTTATTCAATAACCACAGGACATGATTTCTGTCCCTTATAGTGCTACAACCTAAGATAAGACTCAATTCCATGCCACTTTTGAAAGTCTTAGAGACAGAATCAAAATTCAACTTCTTCAAGAAATTTGTAGACCTATGTCTCAGGTTTAATCTGAATTAAGAATCAACTCATTTGGAGATCTAAAGATCAAAGTATAAGCAAAACACCGAAGCATGTTCAATGAAAACAATAACCTTTTAATAGCCTCTATGCTTTCATCCGAAACTCAATTCCATTTTTACTCCAAATTCATTTCAATTTTTCTAGATTACTTTAGCACAAACACATCACCATTCTATATTCATTCAAAACCAATTTGTTTTTCATAAAATCATCAAACTGTAATCACTTTTCTTAAACCTCCTCATCTTCATAAAATCAATCACAAACCTATCAATTTTCCAGATTTTTATCTTAAGTAGATTTCGGGTCAAAATTGTATGACCACTTTGACCTAGACAATGAGGTATTTAGGCAATACCTTCTACTAAACAAATGTTCCACAATGTCTTAAGTGTTCAATGACATCAATTTCATGCATTTTGGTTCAGTATCATTCAAGTTATAATCAAAAATCTGCAGACTGTTTTCATAACTTGACAGAACATCAAGTTCAATTTCATGCCATATTTCCAGACTCTTAAGGGCATATTTTGAATTCGATTCTTTCATGAAAAATGTAGTCCTATGTCTCTAATTTACTATAAATCAAACTCCATCCAATTTGGATATTCAAAGATCAAGTTATACCCTAAATACAGATGTATGTTCAGTAAAATACTGCATATATCATACTCCAATGACTATAATCCTTCATCTTGTTAATTAATCACCATATTTGCTTCTTCTTTCACCACCCACACATGCATCAACACCATTTACATATGCAGGACTCCCCAAGAATGAAAATATACACCATTCATGCATGCATTCAGTTACAAACACTAAAACCTCTACAGAAATCATTTACACTATCATAAAACTTAAAGCATTACTTACTTGGTTTATACTTCAGAAAAATTCCAGAAATGGGA
>JANKOD010073121.1:0-10700 GCA_026284645.1 Erythroxylum acuminatum | reverse complement strand
ATAATTATAATCACATTATAATTTCTAATTGCATAACAATTATTCTAGGGATTTTATCTTTATGATTAATAATTAAATAATTTAAAAAATATAAAGATAAAGAATGCCTTTTATTGAATAAAACAAAATTTATACAATTAAATGTACAACCAAAATTGATAGCAAGGGCATAAACCAACAATCCTATAGTGCCACTAGAAATGGAGATTCTAAAGGGGGAGTCTAAAGCTAGGAAGCCACATTGGTTGGCATATTCATTAGTGATAGACGTCCATTTCCCACTATCTTAAGATGGGCTCATAGAAACTTCAAAAGCAGGGGCTTGTAGGATGTTCTCTTTAGCTTTTCTTCCAAGGAAAAGCTAAAAAAAGAGAGGAGGGACCTCAGCACTTTTATCAACTACCCATTTTTATGCGAAATTGGTAACTAAGCATAAGTCTTAACAAAGTGAAGCATGAAAACTTTCTAGTATGGATGAATATGCATAATGTTTCTCTTCAGTATTAGTCAACTGAGGGTTCAAGACTATTAGTAATTAGTTACTTGCGCAAATTACTATACATGGATGACATGATAGAAAAGAAGAAGAGAGTAAAGTTTATACGAATATATATAAGTATTGAGCTTGTTAAAGAGCTCTTGGATAACATACCACTAATAAGAATAGGATCAAAGAAATCACTCTATAAAAACTCAATATTAGTAACCTATCAGTGGATACCTCACTTAAAGCGCAAGGAAAATTTTGGAATATTATAAGAAAGTTATTCAATAAATAAACCTACAAAGAGATGGTGGCAGTAGACAATGAGGATAACTCGAAAGAGAGGAGTAGCTTAGATGATGAAACACCTAATGCTACGAGAAGGAAAAGATAGAAAATTTAAGAGAAGGTGCTACTAATTATGAGGACAACATTTGTCCCTCGGAACTAGCTCGGGAGGAGTCAACAAAGAGCTTAAGTGATGGTGAAACTATGCTTGAACCTAATAATATCACATAACAACTCAATCAGAACATTCTAAAGAGCTCTCCGGGTCCAGTACAATAGTGGAAGAGATGGCTTTGAGGGTTAGTAGTAGAAAACTAGCAAAACGAGAGGATCTAATTAAGGGATCAAAAGATAATTCCTCTTCCAATTGATAATTTTAATATAGAATGTGAAAAGGATAAACTACCCAAGAAAGTAGTAAATTTTTAAGGATTTTTTTAATATAAGAAATGCCACTAGTTATTGGTATTTTGGAATTTAAAATAAGGTAGGAAAAATGTAGATCATAAAGTAATTAGGGCCTTAAAGGAATTTTGTATTTAATCATTAACACTACCACCAGGGACGGAGCCAGACTCAACTCTAAGAGGAGGGGGGCGGGGGCCAACATCTAAATGCAAAAATTTTAATGAAAGGACCACTTATATTTATAGGGGGGCCACTTATATTTGTAATTTTAAAAATTTTAATTATATAAATAATTTTTTTAAAAAAAATATTTGAAAGGGGGGGCCATGCATTAAACATGGCTCCGTCCCTGACTACCACTGTGGGAGAATATTCGTAGGTTATAATTCTAGTAGAGTACTGATGAAGATGTTTAACGAAAATGACTAAACTTCATTTAGAATAGGTGCTATAATATATACTTTTGTCTACGGTTCAAGAAACCAAATCAAATATCCTCTATCATATAAATATTGTTATTTTTATTTCACACTAAGTTAATGACAGGATACGAAGGAAAAATTAAACACTTATAATAGTCCCAGGAAAAAAAATCTTTATATTACTCCATGGATTATTAATTTGGCTAATTACGTGCTTAGTAGATAAGGAAATTGAAAGGGTTTTAGTCCGAGAAAGCAGGTCCAAAGTCATAAGAAACTTCAATATCCTTCTAACCTAATAATTACCAAATGTTAGTGAAAAAGATTAGAATGCAAACAAGCTCGATCCATAAGATTAACAATACTTTCTAATAGAACAATATCTTGTTTCACGGAGGTACATATTCTTTGATGGCATATTTGGCTTCTCTTCCGCATAAACTACCAAATAATTAATGCCTTTTCCACCATAGAATACGTATTGATTCTTTTTACCCTGAGATTGATAGATGTGAAATATGCAAGATTGGGGGGATGACGTAAAATGAAAACTTGTATCAATAAGCTTTCAACCAGATTCTGCAAATACGTAATTAAACAATCTCCACTTATAGGCACCAATGGCTCCCTTATCCACAAGGGTTACTTTATTCTTATACCTTTAAACTCATTTGACCGGTCCTATTCTATGCCCTTAAATAACTCTCAAGCAGGTTCTTTTCATTTTAACTTCAATTGCCTAAGTTCTGCGCATATTGTATTTCCGTGTGTAACTTGCACAAGTAGGTTATAACTATATACAAATCTGAATAGTGGGAGAG
Organism: Erythroxylum acuminatum; assembly: GCA_026284645.1. Taxonomy (NCBI): domain Eukaryota; kingdom Viridiplantae; phylum Streptophyta; class Magnoliopsida; order Malpighiales; family Erythroxylaceae; genus Erythroxylum; species Erythroxylum acuminatum. The sequence continues at coordinate 8,277 of JANKOD010073121.1, read as the reverse complement.
ATTAGTTATCCAGAAGCAAATCTGCATGTGGATGGGATATATCTTGAAGAAAATCGGCATACATTATCCTGTGTTTTGTTTTGTATTTTTTTGTGAGTTTCAAACCCTAAAGACTATAAAAGGCCTGCAATTAAAACTGTTTGGAAACAAATATGTCAGAAGTCTCATTGACTTTAAGGAGCAGAGGCTTCTCGTCAGGCGTGCCAGTGGGTAGAGCCCGGACCTCTTGCTTTTTGGAAAACGTGATAAACTGTTTATATCTTTGTAATGCTTAGTCAAACTATTCCACCAATTTAATAATTCGTTATATAGATTAAACAGTGAAATTCATTCAAGTGATTCTTATATAAGCTATAATTACTTTTATTGACTCAAATTTTTAATATTTTAAATTAAAATTTTAAAAATATTACTTTCATAGTTTAAATTACTATTAAACGCAATTATTATTGTGGAGCAAATTAAAGGAGAATGGATCTTCTATTAATATTTGGAAACGACAATAATATGTTAGATCATTTACAAGAAGAAGATAATTTTAGCCTTATGAACTATTGTGAAGACTTCTCAATACAACAACTATATTGAAGCCACTACTTTAAAAATAGAGGGGCACTTTATTAAAAAGCTATGTTCACTAACATATTGTTTTTTGACCACATTCCTATTTTAGTGAAAAATATCTTCATCACACAAGGAGTATATTTCCATTTACATTTAACAAATTTTTAGTTAAAATTGAAGGATTTGAAGAAACAATCACCGAAGGACACAATACAATTTTTCAAAGGCATAAGCTTTACATTTGTATGAGAAAGTTTCAACAGTTGAAAAATAGCCTTAAGGCATTCAATAGGAAGAAGTATAGCAACACTTTTCAAGCTATCTTTTTATTGTTAACCTTACTAAGAGTAGTAAGAATTAATACCCGAATTCGTGACTTTTCCCTAGGACCACCTAAGAAATCATATTTATGAAATGAACTAAGACCATTGATTGTATGATTAAACAAGAACCTAAGTTATAAGAAAAGCTATACATGCCACACTCAAAGATAAAGATGAGAAGGTGAGTGATAAGTTTGAATTATGGGCACCACAAGTTAAAATTTTGACAGGTTCAAAGAGTTTAATGGAGAATTAAAAAAAGATAATGTTCTCTAAAAAATTATTAATGATAATTATGATTTATGTCCTACAGAAGCAGAAAACGTAACTTTATGTTGAGAAAGGTTTAAAACCTTAAAACCAAACTTAAATCCAATTTTAATTTGAATTTACAAGTATTTAGCTTGTTTAAAATAAAAGAGATTCGAAAATAAACATAATTCATTAATTTTGATCTTGATATAGGAAAGTAAGTACAAAAGATATGTAAATAATAAAGAAAAGGAAACTACAAATTTGAATTGGCTAGAAATTTGTCCAAAATGATAAAAAACAAGTCCAATAGTTAAAGCTTCCTTCTCATTCTCGCGTTTGTGTCAAATAGTCAACTTTTGAGAGCCATAACATGAGCTACAGAGCTCCAAACGATGTGAATCTTGATTTGTTGGAAATATGAAAATGTCTTATAGATTTTGTTGTTTTAGGCAACTTAGAATTCTATAAGCTTCTTAAAAACTAGAAGAAAATATTTTACTACACTATTTGCTCAATTAAGTTAACTACTACACTATTTGCTCAGTTAAGTTAACTAGTATTGAATTTGAGGAATTGTTTAATTGTTCAAAGTGCAAATATGCCTCTAATTAGCAAATTTAAAGCTTTTGTAATCTTCTTCGCTCTTACCTACGTGAATGGACCTCCATTGCTCAATGAATCACTGTTTTTATACTTTTAATTCTTTTTGGATTATCATGTGATGCCCCAATACCACTGGGAGGATACGGAAGTGTTATATCGGACTCACAAATAGAAACAAATAACAGACTGATGCGGAAGCATTGCAATATATACTAAACATTCATTACATGTATTTTCGAAAATTGACGCAAACATACATTACAAATCATTCCAAACTTGTTCAAAACATACATACATTATATCACATGAACATAATACAAATTTGTTCCAAAAACCGAAACTAACTTGAAACATAATTATTATAAAAACTTACAACAATTCAAAGTCATACACTCTATATACAAGCCAAGATAAACTTAAAATACATTTCTATCAAAACAAGGCTCAGAATCCATTGGCCATTGCGGTTGACTCGTCCCAATTTTTACAATCCTCGCTCTGAACTTACACGGGACAAATCCACCGTGCTATGCATATAGCTAAGTGAGTAATAACTAATCTATATATAAAGTAATAACTCATCATACTAAATCATGTAATAGCATAAACATGCATTAACAGATTTATTTGAACAATAAATCAGACATAATACATTTCAGAACAGATTTTATAGTTAACAAAGCTGAATATCCAAAGAGGGTATAAACCCTTCATAATCAAAACACAATTATGTCAGAAACAAACATATATTAGAACACAAAATCAGACGACTGCTATGCCATTTACAGAAGTGGGTAACGGGACTTATACAAGAGAGACCGAAGTTTCAACACTGAAGTTTCACAGGAGAGACCGAAGTCTTGACACCGAAGTGTCACAGGAGAGACTGAAGTCTTGACACCGAAGTATCACAGGAGTAGCTGCAGACCCTTCTAGGCATGCCTATTTACCTACAATTAGGACTCAACAGTTTTAAAATAAAACAAAGTCATTTCAGACATTTCATGTGCAAAGCATGTAGTCAATTATATTTACATGCAAGTTGAGAGGGTGAGAAATGAGTGTCATGGATGAGAACAATGAAAAAGAGGAAAAAGGTGAGAACATTTGGCCAAAGAAGTCAAATGAAAGACCAATTAAAAGATGGTCTTTCCAAAAGTTACGTGGGTTTAATACTTGGCTTAGCAAGTAACACTTGTCACTTGCCACTTGTCCAATTTCTAAGGCTTTAAATTAGGTTCTTTTATTTAACTAGTCCAATCAATTCCAATTCTTACTCCAATTGTCTCCTAATTTTCGATGACACTTATCAATAAATCACAAGGTCATTTATCCATTGCCATTTGATAGTAATTTCTACTATCATTTATCAATTATCTTGCCACTTGACATTTTTTCTAATCCAAAAATACCTAAAATTTCAAAAATTTCCTAAATTTCATCAAAATTCTGAAATAATAATTATGATCACCAAATAAATTTTGTAACACAATTAATCCAAAATTCACACTTTAATCACATTAAAGTCACTTATATTCGAAAAAATATCAATGAATGCATGAACAATTATTTTAATGTATCAAAAATAAATATTCACATGTGTGTGAATATACTATGATGCATAAGCATGAAATGCATTATTAATTTCTTACTGTACTCTCAATTCAATATTTTGGGGTTTAGACCCGAACAAGGGATGTTACAATTCTCCCATCCTTAAGAAATTTCGTCCTTAAAATTCATACCTGATCCGAATAGTTGCGGATACTGATCTTTCATGGTTTCTTCTGGTTCCCATGTTGCTTCCTTAAGTCCATGGTGTTGCCAGAGTACTTTTACTAAAGGTATTGGCTTGTTCCTAAGTAGTTTAACTTCTCTGACTAATATTGAAATTGGTCCTTCCTCATACGAAAAATCTGGTTGCACTTGAATTTCTTACACAGGAATCTTATGTGCAACATCAGACTGATATCTTCTCAACATAGAAACATGAAATACATCATGTAACATGGCCAATTCTTTAGGAAGAGCTAGTTGATAAGCTACTGGTCCAATTCTTTTTATAATTTCATAAGGACCAATGTATTGCGGACTAAGCTTGCCTTTCTTCCCAAACCGAAGTATGTGTTTCCATGGTGATACTTTCAAGAATATCTTATCTCCTACCTGATATTCAATATCTCCTCTTTTTAGGTCAGCATAGGATTTTTACCGATCACTGGCAACTTTCAACCTTTGCTGGATAACTTGAATCTTTTCTTCAGTATCTTTCACAATATCAGGCCCGATAATCTTATTTTCACTCAATTCAGTCCAACATATAGGAGTTCTACACCTTCTTCCTTACAACGCTTCATAAGGCGCCATGCTAATGCTCGTCCAATAACTGTTGTTGTAAGTAAACTCCATCAGAGTCAAATAATTATCCCAACTCCTGGAAACTCTAACACATAACCCCGCAACATATCTTCTAATATCTGTATAACTCGTTTAGATTGTCCATCTATTTGGGGATGGAAAGTAGTACTAAACTTAACCTGAGTTCCTAGAGCCTTCTGTAAACTTTTCCAGAATCTTGAAGTAAATCAAGGATCAAGGTAAGAAATGATAGACAATGGTACTCCATACAGTCTCAATATTTCATTAACATAAAAATCTGTAAACATACAAATCTGTAAGCCTATCCAAAGAATAATCAGGACGAACAGGCAGAAAATGAGCAAATTTGGTAAACTTATCCACAATTACCCATACAACATCATGTTTCCTTTGAGTGAGAGGAAGTCTAGTGACAAAATCCAAGGTAATGTTATCCAATTCCATTGAGGAATAGAAATAGGATGTAACAAACCAGATGGGACCTAGTGCTCAGCTTTAACCAGCTGACACGTCAGACATTTAGCTACATCATCTACATCATCCCGTTTCATACCTAACCACCAGTAATGTTGCTTCAGATCCTGATACATCTTGTTTCCACTAGGATGTATAGTAAATACCGTATTATAAGCCTCAAACAACAGCTTCTTCTTCAATTCATCATTGGCTGGCATACACAACCGATCTTTATAATATAATTCACCATCTCTTTGCATAGAAAAATCAGGCTGTTTACCTTCCTGAGTAGCCAAGATAAGTTGTGGTAACTTATCATCAACTCTTTGAGCATCACAAATTTCTTGTCTCAAAGTAGGCCTTGCTTTCAATTGAGCTATTAAAGCTCCATCAGATACAAATTTCTAGTCACTCTGCTTAAGTGATAGTGTTGAAATGGTCTTTCGACTCAAAGCATCAGATACTACATTAGCTTTACCCGAATGATAGTCTACAATGCAATCATAGTCCTTAAACAGTTCCAACCAATGCTGTTGTCTTAAATTAAGTTCCTTCTGGGTAAGCTGATGCTTTAGGGTCTTATGATCTATGAAAATTCTACATTTTTCACCATAAAAGTAATGCCGCCAAATTTTTAAGGCAAGCACTATTACTGCAAGTTCCAGATCATGTGCAGGGTAATTCTGTTCATGTGTCTTTAGTTGCCTAGAGGCATAAGCAACTACCTTTCCTTCTTACAACAAAACACAACCCAAACCAATTCTAGATGCATCAGTATACATAACATACTCCTTACCAAAAGTTGGTTGAACCAATACAGGAGCTTCAGTAAGCAAACATTCAGTTGATCAAAACTATTATGACATTTATCAGACCATTCGTACTTCACTCCCTTCCATAACAATTTAGTTAAAGGAGATGCTATCACCGAAAACTCCTTCACAAATCGACGGTAATAACCAACCAGACCCAGAAAACTTCTCGCTTCTGTCACATTCGGTGGTGGCTTCTAGTTAACAATCGCTTCTATCCTACTAGGAGCAACTCTAATTCCTTCAGAAGAGACAACATGCCCTAGAAATGATATCTCTCAAAGCCAGAAATCACACTTACTTAGCTTAGCATACAATTGTTTTTCCCGCAGGGTCTATAATACACTTCGGAGATGTTCAGTATGGTCCTGTTCATTCTTAGAATAAACCAGGATATCATCTATAAGCACCACAACAAACTGATCTAAATAAGGCCTGAACACTCTATTCATCAGATCTATAAATGCTGATGGAGCATTAGTTAACCCGAATGGCATTACTAGGAATTCATAATGTTCATAACGGGTCTTAAACGTAGTCTTCGGTACATCTACATCCTTTACCCGAAGCTAATAATACCTCGATCGCAGATCTATCTTTGAAAATACTCCTGCATCTTTCAATTGATCAAATGAGTCTTCAATCCTTGGCAACGAATACTTATTCTTCACTATGACTCTATTCAATTGTCTATAATCGATGCATATCCGTAGTGTTCCATCCTTCTTCTTAACAAACAACACCGGTGCTCCCCACTATGACACATTAGGTCGAAAAAACCCTTTGTCCAGAAGCTTTTGTAACTGCACCTTCAACTCCTTCAGTTCAGTAAGAGCCATTTTGAACGGTGCTCTGGATATAGGAGTAGTGCCAGGCATAACTTCAATAGATAATTCCACATCTTTTTCCAGAGGGAGTCCAGGCAATTCCTCAAGAAACACATCTAGAAACTTATTCACCACCGGAATATCTAGCCATTTACCAACCTCCTTCTTAGAATCAAATACAAAAGCTAGATATGCTTTACGTCCCTTCCTGAGAAGCTTTCGAGCTTGCATAGTAGATACCATGTTAGTTAAAGAACTAGTGCAAACGCCATGCTATACTATCTCAGACTGATCAGGTTTCCTAAACATATCTGTCTTAGCATTACAGTCAATTACTGCCCGATGCTTAGACAACCAATCCATACCCAGAATCAAATCAAATTTATGAAAAGGTAATCTGATCAGATCTGCTACATAATCATTTCCGTAGATCATAATAGGACAGTTCCTATACACCAGATTAACAGACATACTATTACCCAGAGGACTGGTCACTTGCATGTCATACTCTATCTGATCTATAGGCAGCTCCATATCAAACATTTCTCCAACACAGATATACAAATGAGTAGATCCAGGGTCAATCAATACAGGCATTTCAAAATTAAAGAGAGAAACAATACCAACAATGACGTCTGGTATGTCTTAATCCTCACGAGCTTTCAGTGCATAAGCTTGAGCCAAAGCAAAAGGCACAGCTGTTCGTTTCACAGTTTCTAAGTGGAAACCCGGATTTGGTCTGTTCTGATTATGTCCTCCTCGACCTCTACCTCGTCATCTATTCCCAGTAGATGTATGTGAGACCTCCCTACTGGTATGTGATGTCTGAGCCTGTCTGAGAGGGCAACTGGCTATCTTATGCTTAGTACTGCCACAACGAAAACATGCACCCGTAGCCCTCCAACAAACACCCCAATGATGTGCAGAGAAATGAGGACACTCCAGGGCACCTGAACCTCGGCCCCTAGAGGAACTCCTACCAAAAAACAACCGATGAGGGAACGTTTTGTTGCCTTCCCCGATTCCCGGATCCTTGAGTAACTTCTGGTGCAAAGGAAGTACCTTCCGGACTTCATTTACCCGAGGACTGACCTCCTCTAACAAAGCGCCTTCGTTAACATCTTTCTCTCCTGACCATTTCTTGTCTCTCTATTTTTATTACAGCCTGTACCAACTAATGGCAAGTCACTTGCTGCAACAAAGTAAATGCCACCAGATGCTCCTTGATGGAGTCATGAAAACCATTCTCAAACTGGTGACATCAAAACTCCTCAATAAGCATAGATTAGGGGCGTACTTACTAAGTCGGTTGAATTTCCGATCATACTCAGAAACTGATAAGTTTCTCTGCTTCAAATTCATAAATTGTTTCTACTTATCTTTTTTGTAAGCCTTTATCACATACTTACAGGCTGTTTGGTTGGTGGCAATAGGTATTCTATTACCCACCTATTCTTACTTATTAGCTATTCTCCTGTTTGGTTGAAAAAAAGTTAAAGAATAACCATTCGTAAGAATACCCATTCTCGGACATGAGGGAATAGGTAAAGATAGTATGAACCTATCTTTAACTATTCCACGCATATCCAGAATAGGTAAGCACATCTCTTTAGCTTCTGGACAAGTTCGTCCCTCTCTCACTGTCTTCACTCTCATGCTTTTCTCAGTCACATTTCGTTCTTTGTTCTAGTCGTGATTCTCCAAGCAACTCACTAGCGGATTTCTAAGGTATGTTAAAGGAAATCTTCTTCGTCCCTCCGTCTTTGTCTCTGACTCTCAGCTCCATACTGTTAGTGTAAGTCGACTTGTACATGATGTAACTCGACTTATGTAGTCACGATACCCATAACTCGACTTGTATAGTGACACAACTCGACTTATGTTTGTATTGTGAGATTGTTAGAGTAGTGCCCTAAAGGCAATCGCTTGTACAAAGTTGTGTACAATCTTTGTGAATAAATAAAGAAAGGCAAGTTTCATTAATTTGATGTTCTTTATGAATTGATATTGATCTTTAATCAAATTGATGAAGTCCATGATATATGACATAGCATGAAG
>JANKOD010073075.1:0-10704 GCA_026284645.1 Erythroxylum acuminatum | reverse complement strand
ACCGACCGAAGTTTTCGGTCTGCAAAAATGTCCCTCCAGTCCACTTCACCGACCGAATACAAATTCGGTCTCTATTTTCATACCGAATAAATTCGGTCGGTATCGTTCGGTCCCTATCATACGTTTTTCTTGTAGTGGGATATTTATAAATTATTGAGATAATTATGAAATATTAATAATTTTAAATAAATGTTGAGTATATAAAGTCAAATGTTAATATACGAAAGAAAACATAAAGGCCTCTACCAAAAATCTTATGGATCTCACTTATTTGTACTATATCCTAATGTGGCATTGAAAATATAAGTAAACTGACAAATGTTGAATTTTTAAGTTATATCATAAACATTTTCGTGGACGACAGCAGATGCCAACCGATCGACGTGTACGGCAATGCATTTCATCATTTTGCTATCCGCACAGAGATAAGCATAACCCTAAAAGGTGGATTAGTAGTTCTTCGTTTACAAATACGACAATGTTTGCCGAATCGTTTTAATAAGATTTAACAAAAAGATGCTTGTTGATCTTTTCGGAGACATCAAAAAACTAACTCGAGGTATAAAGGAGATGGAAACTAGAATATAACATCTAAGAAGAACAAAAACAAGAACATAAGCCGGATTAATTAACGAGTTACTGGAGATAATCGATATGGTTTAAAATAGTCAGTCTGATGTGATTGACTTCATGCACCTGAAAAAACAGAGAAGTCCAATCCAAAACGGTTTTTACTTTTCGTGGGGGATCGTTTTAATAAAGAAGCTAAATACCAAATAAATGTAATCAACATTGGAACATACGTTCAAAAAAAAAAACATTGGAACATTATTTTATTTCATGTTTTATTCGATTAAACGTATCTGCAGTGGAGACGCAAGTTATAAATTTATAATCCTTGCGAATTCATGTCTGCTTGTACGTATCAAAGTGTTATTGGTCTTGGTTTTCTTAATCTTCTTATACATTTTTGGCAAAGCCCTACGAAAGAGATAATTCGTCGAAAACCTCAATGTTTCCTCGTGTCTTCAACGAAGAAAATCGGAAGACTGATGTGGCCATTTTGAGTATGTCTTCCGACATTAAGCTTTTCAGGGTCCCCACTTGTCGGCTGAGTACATGACACGGTCTCCATCAGAGGTCTTAAGATCAACCCCCCTGTAAGTAGAAGGTGTCAATAAGGGCAGTGATTTGGACGTCATATCGAAGCAGATCTGTTTGTCGCTAAGCAGGTTGTTGAATTGGTTCGTGCTAGGATCCAATTCTGTGTCGATCTTTTTTCAGATTAACAGTCTGTTTCATCATAAAATAAAAGACGTCCCATTCGTGTCTTCTTCAGTGAGAAAGAAAGAGTCTCTTTTCTCGAATATATCTACGTAAACATTTGTTGTCTTCTGCAGTTGCAACCATAAAAGACGATGCCATGCCTGTGTTTTTAAGTAGTTACTTAGTTTTCCTGCAACGTTATCAATAGAAGCAAGAAACAATTGATCTGAAAATGGAGATAGCTCATGTCTTCAACTTGGCATTCATATTCTTCTTCGTTTTGCTTTTCTTGATCACGATTAATTCGAAAAAACTTTCAAACCCTAAAAAACTGCCACCTAGCCCACCGGCTCGTCCCATTATAGGTCATCTGCACCTTTTAAAACGACCTGTTCACCGAGCTCTGCATAAACTTTCTACAAAATATGGTGACATCCTATTTCTACGATATGGGTCTCGTAAGGTGCTCCTGGTGTCCTCATCTACGGCAGCTGAGGAGTGCTTTACCAAACATGACGTTATTTTTGCTAACCGCCCTCAAACACTCGCCGGAAAGCATCTCAATTATAACTGCACGACTATGGGTGTCTCCTCATACGGTGATCATTGGCGTAACCTCCGACGCCTCACGACTATAGAGCTCTTCTCTACTAATCGTCTTGGCATGTTGTCTGGAATTCGAGCAGAGGAGGTAAGGTTGTTGCTGAAGCAATTACTTGGGGACTGCTCGATAAAGGGGGTAAGTAAGGTCGTTGACATGACAGCAACGTTGACGGAGCTTGCGTTCAATATTGTCATGAGGACGATTGCTGGGAAGCGTTACTATGGAAAGGAAGCTAACCACGAAGAGGCAAGAGAGTTTCGATCTATAACAAGAGAAATGGAGGAGCTTCGAGGAAGCTCCAATATTAACGATTACTTGGCACTGCTTCGATGGGTAGATTATGGGGGGGTTGAGGAGAGAATGAAGGCATTGATGAAGGAATTCGACAGGTTCTTACAGGACCTCGTTGAAGAGCACAGGAGAGCAAGGAATGTCGCATCTGCTACCAAGCAACAAAGATTTCTGACTTTGATTGATCTCATGCTGTCTTTGAAAGAGACAGAACCCGAGTTTTATACCGATCAAACCATCAAAGGTGTTATGCTGGTAAATATTACAAACTCAATGTTGGAAGCAAATACTCAATTCACTTAATTTCATTACCCTTGTTAGCAACTCGGATTAAGGAATACGATATTGTTTTGTATGTATAGTCAACGTTGACTGCTGGAACTCAAACTTCCATAGCTACAATGGAGTGGGCAATGTCACTTCTTCTGAACAATCCAGAGACTTTACAAAAAGCCTACGCAGAGATAGATTCTGTTGTTGGACAGAACCGCCTGTTGGATGAAACAGATTTACCGAAGTTAAGTTACCTGCAGAACATAATTACTGAAACTTTACGACTATTCCCACCTGTACCGCTTCTATTGCCACATCAGTCATCTGCAGATTGTACTGTTGGCGGGTTCTTTGTGCCCCAAGGAACTATGTTGTTGGTGAATACTTGGAGCATGAACCGAGATCCCAAGCAATGGCCGGAACCAGAGAAGTTCATTCCTGAAAGATTTGAAGGTGGAGAAGGTGAAGGGTACAAATTGCTGCCATTTGGTGCAGGAAGAAGAGCTTGTCCTGGGTCTGGTCTAGCCAAGCGAGTAGTAGGGCTTACACTGGGTGCATTGATTCAGTGTTATGAGTGGGAAAGGGTAAGCGAAGAGAAGATCAATATGGTAGAAGGAACAGGGCTTACTATGCCTATGGCTCACCCACTGCAGGCTGTGTGCAGGCCTCGCAATGGCATGATCAATATCCTTTCCACACTCTGAGGCGTGTAGAGTGTAGAATAATTTCTTTGTATTTTTTTATGCATGTATGCTTCAGGAGATTAAATAAAAACCAAAATCTAGTAACTAAAATCATTTCTGGTTTTGTCTCAACGAGTTGCCTATGTGCTAGTAAGATACCTTAGTTTCAAAATATACCTACGTCACAACACAACAGCCAAGCTATGTCGACAATCACCACAAGACAACCAAAAGCATTATGCTAGACAATTTGTCAATTGCATTTGGATAGAACCTGATACGATTACGGATGAGTTGGCTAGAAATCCCTCTCAACCCTAGCTTGGACTGCAGAACTGTCCAAAACTTATGCAAATTATTCCAATCACCTGGCAGATGAAATAACATATCTTACTGTGTCATTTTCTGACAAAGCTGTTTAGAGAGTAAGCTTGTAACAGCTGGCAAAGTTGTTTCTATATGCCTATAAAGTTATATGTTTAAATTACAAAAACAAATATGACCTTCTCTAGACCCTATAAAGTGGACAGCTTTATATATTGAGTACGTTAATTTTTGAAGATGAGCTTTAGAGTAATTGAAAAAGTTACTTCTTTTATAGTCATAGATTTAAGTTACGGAAATAACTTCTTTATAAGAATACAAAGAAAAAGTTACGTATATATTATAACCTTCCTCAGATTCCACAAAACAGACAATTTTATGTACTAAATACATTGACTTGACTTTTTATTGTGCCACATATTCTAATAAATGTTTTTCTTTGAACATACATGATTGTCCTGAGGAAGTAATTAACTCCCCTAAGTTTTACTTCCGACTGCAAACCAAATTTGAAAAACTCAAAGTCGAGCCTTTAATTTCAATTAAATTCGAATATGTCCAAAAAGTTTAAACATATTTATTGAGTTATATCTTAAAATGTATATTTGGACATTTTTCTATCTAATTAATGGTGTAATTCTCTCTTTTATAATTTTGATCTAAATATAATTAAATAAAGTTTTACCAATTTGGAGGAAGGTTGCCTTCATACTTAAATATTGCTTATGTTGAGGGACAAATACTTAAAACATCACACATCAATTTTTCTGTTTTCCTTTCCAAACTCATTTTGATAAAGACAAAAGAAAAAAAGCTCCCAACAAGCCCTCCAAACCTTCCTAATGTACAGCAACTACCAAACAAATATGATTATATTACAAATATGATTATATATATGGTCCCGTCCTTTCTCATACTAAATAAGTTCTAATGAAATGGTTGTATCTTTAAAGTGTTTTCCCATGCTATTTAACTCTTGTATTTATATTTAATATGTTTTATTTTATTAGAAATCCTAAAAATATTTATATGCAAGCTCTGGTTTTTAAAATAACATCAATAATATTATATATTCTAAGCGCCACCTCTATTTCCATGTTAAGAATAACCATGCCTAAACATGTCGTGGAGGCCAAGTGTGAAAACGTTGCTAGTCTATGATTAGTGTATTCTCAAGCACGTGATTAAGCAAAGACTTTATTTGAAAGACTTTACTTTGCTAGGCAGATGATAATTGCAACTTGTTGTGGTAGTTTTTGGTTTCTATTTCACGCCAACGTTTCTTCTATAAAATACTTAAAACCGCAAGTGATTTAAGTACTGTTCTGGAGTCATTTTTCCTTTGTTTTCTCTAAGGGACCATACGTGGATGATGTACTATATATCCAAATCAATGACGTTTTTTCAGAAATTAAATGGAAACATAAGATGCAGGTCACATCAAATAAGGAAATTATGCAAACTTTTCTCATCACAAGCAATCAGTATAAACGACGTGACAATTCACTTTTTAAGCTAACTACAAGTCGATATTGATTGAAGATTACTATCTAAATGGTTGAGTTAGGATTAGTTAAGCCGAAATCGACATGGGAGGGGAACTGGACTGACCTTACTCAAAGCTCAGCCTCCAATAACGATCCACCGACTTTTCAACTTTGTAATATTTGTTGTGTATATTCAATGGTTGTAATTTGTTAAGAAGCTAATAGTTTTGCATATCGATGTGTTGTGGAAATTAGAATCCATACTAGGTATGTATAATATAGTCAAATGCAAAACCCTATGTTAGGATTCCAAACATTATTTGTTTAGTTGTTTATTGAACTACTTCTGGTTCTGTCTGATTTTGGTGGGGCTGAGCGCTGTTGCTTGGATCCATGAAATTGGTTGACTTTGGCTGAGAGATACCTGCAAAACAATAAAGGCACACTGGGGGTTGACTGCCGGTAGACCCCTCCGACGCTCAAGTTAGTCTTTTTGTGAGAGTTTTGGTGGCTAGGAATAAAGAAATACGAGGGTTCTAAAGTCGTACCTTTTTTATGATGAGGTAAAAGTAAATACCTGTAGGAATTAGGTCCACGTGGCCCATGCGCCGTTCTGAGTTTGAACTTGGGCCTAGCACGACCGACCTAACCAACTTCCAAAATATAATAGAGTTAGGAGTAAACATTCATATACTGGGAGAGGGAAATTATTGTGTTACAACTTCTATATGGAATCTTTAGCTATCTAATAATAAGTGAATTGAATTTAAAATTATATACCCAACGAGTTTAATAATATTTTGAAAGAAAAACAATATAATTTTTAAAATACAAAAAGATGTATTTTAAAAAAATTTAAAAGGCATAATTAAAATTTATTTTTGTGACATAAATTTGACTTTGTTAATAAAAATTTGCAAGTAAGTTATTATCACAAAATTAATTGTAAGATAGTTCACCTACCATATATATATATAGACAAGGAAAGAGGAAATTCAAACAAACTTTAAGAGACTAATGGTATAGACTAACGTATTTGTGAAAAATAACTCCATATAAATTGTTATACAGGTTATAAATATAGACCATTTATACGCTATAACATAAATAATTGTTAAGAGTTCAAGGGAAGAATGGCTTAGAGGGAAATTAGAAAAGTAAAAATGTATTATATCTTATAAATTATTACCAATAAAAGGAAAGTTGTTTTCCATATAAGCTACTTTCATTCTGATTTCACTCTTTATTGTCAAGCTATTAATGCCAGTTCCACATCATCATCAAATCCGTACAGGCCATCGTCATAACTCATAAATGACTGAATCACCATCTTCTCATTTTACATTATTTGATCAAAAAGGGTTGAACTTTAATGCTCAAATAGAATTGTTTTATCAAATAGTAAATGTTAGTTCATGTGCAATTTAAAAAGAAATTAGGAAAAGAAATAGTCCAACCATTGGATAATTACTAAACATTAAGAATTATTAATGTGCATGCCTTAATTGGATATGTGTATTGCCAAGTTTATTGATATACATAAGAAGATAGATAGACCTTATTCATTAACTTCTTGACCTCAATCTTAATCTATTTTTTCAGCTGTGCAAAGCTAAAAATTGAAATATTAGTTATTTCAAAACTTTAATAGAAACATAAATATATTCATTGGGTGCCACCTTCTCCTCCTGGAGGATATGTCAAGGGTCAAACTCCCTTGAAATATTATGTAACTTTTCTTATTGGAACGATGTCCTAGCGGAGGTTATTCATGCAGTCCATCAAGGGGGGCAAGATTGTCTTATTCTTCGAACCTCTTTCCAGATGGCTCTCTACCACATCTGGCGGGAGAGAAATAGGCAACTCTACAAGCAAATAGAGAGGAACAAGTATGACTTAGCTGATTGCATTATTAATTTGATCAAGGAGGTCATAATTGGGACTGGGATGCAGGACTGTTTATGTTTGGCTTTGAGAAGACGCTGGTAGCTCTAGTTGTGGCTTGATGTTGGTTACTGTCGTATTTTATCTCCACTTGATTTTCATGTGACAGTGGCATCTGTGATAGTGGCATAAACGCTACTTTCTCTTTTTGAGTTACTTGTATAGGTTTGCTTTCTTGTACATTGTAAACGTTGTTCATTTAATTATTTATAATATTTTCAAATTCCAAAAAAAACTTTAATAGAAACTAATAGTACTTTTCCACTATTTGTGAATAAATTTATATTAAGGAATATGAAATAATTAATGTGGCAGTGGCACACATAAAATCTAATTCTGAAATTTCTCTTACTCAAGTTTCAAATTGCTAAAGATATATATGTGCCAATACTATTAGTCTCTTCTATTTATTTGTAATGAATTTTTATATCATCTTAATTGGAATATTTATCTAAATTTTATAATCTCTTTGCGAGTTACATAAAATTGAGAGCACATGTAAATGATCCTTTACACTATCACCATTGTCTCTCAAATGATCTGTTGTAAATGTAAGGCGAATCATATGCTGAGATATTAGTCTAAACGGCAGCTTGTACGTCAGAAGTTTGGCGTGAGAGAACCAAATGCGAAAATAAAAGTTTGTATTATCAGTTTATCGTAAACTTTTAAATGAAAGCGTCAATGATAGGACATTACTTTGTTTAATGTTGTCAGCAAACTTTGAGACGCAAGTTGAAGCGTTTATCTGTTTTGGTTTTCTTAGTCTTCTTATCACATTTTAGGAAAAGCCTTCCGAGCAGAAATTTCCTCGAAAATCGCAAGTTTCCTCTTCTGATACCTTCAACGAAGAAATCCTGCAAGACTGATGTGGCCACTTTGAGTATTTCTTCGGGCATTAAGCTTTTCAGGTGATGTGGTCTTAATCAGACCAGCACTTCTGTACGAAGAATTTGTCAGTAAAGGCATTGATTTGGACCTCATATGGAAGCAGATTTGTTTATGGCTAAGCAGGTTGTTGAGTTTTGTCTGTAGTAGTTTCCAATCCACCCCATTACCAGTATTCCGGCCACAGTTGTTCCACTCTGCAACGGATTTGGTTAGGCAAAGAGAGAAGAGTTAGGTGAAGTGTCGATCTTTTTAGAGATAACAGTCTATTACATCGTAAAATATGAGAAGTTGCTTTCATGTCCTCCTCCGTGAGAAAGATGTTAGTCATATTTTAATAATGGACTCAAAATCAACGAAAATGTAGAAACATACATGTTTTGTTATCCAATATTGTACAATGAACAAGTTGTTAACAGACTACTCTTAACTTAAACTTTCGACCAACTTTATGAAATGTTTGTGTCTTTATGTGTACGTCTTTACACTCTTAATGTCTTTTTGCGGTTTTCTGATGCAATTGAACGTATATAAACTTAATTTTTAAGCAGGTAGTATGAACAACTTTTAGCAGCTATTTATAGTAATTTTATTAGATTTTCTTATCATAGGTTAATTACATAATCGGCCTACAATGAATATGACTCAATTTTTTCGCTAAGCTTCATTTCATTAAATCAGATTTTTTATTGAGTTTTTTTATTATCTTAATCTAAATTAAATATTAATAATTGTTAAATTAACAGATTCACTGACAAAAGATGGATTCTTTTTCCCTCGGTCTATCAAAATCAACATTTGTTGTCTTCTGCAGTTGCAAGAATAAATCCGATGTCAGGCTTGTATTTTTAGTACCCTAGACCTTCAGTTTTCCTACAACATTATCTCCACAGAAGCAAGAGCTGAGAATGGAGGTAGCTATCGTCTTCAACTTGTCAATTGTATTGTTCCTTGTTTTGCTTGCTTTCCGATTTACTTTGAAAATTACTGCAAACCACAAAAAACTGCCACCTAGTCCACCTGCTCGTCCCATTATAGGCCATCTTCACCTGTTAAAACAACCGGTTCATCGAGCTCTGCATGAACTTTCTACAAAATACGGTGACATCTTATTCCTACGATATGGGTCTCGTAAGGTGCTCTTGGTGTCCTCACCATCGGCAGCTGAGGAGTGCTTTACTAAACACGACTTGACTTTCGCAAACCGCCCTCAAACGCTCGCCGGAAAGCATCTCAATTACGACTGCACGACTATAGGCTTCTCCCCATACGGTGACCATTGGCGTAACCTCAGACGCCTCACGACCGTAGAGTTGTTCTCTAATACCCGTCTTGGAATGTTCTCTGGGATTCGTATGGAAGAGGTACGATTGTTGTTGAAGCAATTATTTGGGGACTGCTCGATAAATGGGACAAGTAAGGTTGTTGACATGACAGCAAAGTTGACGGAGGTTGCGTTTAATATTGCCATGAGAACTATTGCTGGGAAGCGTTACTACGGAAAGGAAGCCGACCATAAGGATGAAAGAGAGTTTCAATCTATCACAAGAGAAATGGAGAAGCTTCGTGGGAGCTCTAATATTAACGATTACTTGGCAGTGCTTCAATGGGTGGATTATGGAGGGGTTGAGGAGAGAATGAAGGCATTGATGAAGGAGTTCGATAGGTTCTTACAGAACCTCATTGAAGAGCTCAGGAGAACAAAGAATGTCCAATCGGATACCAAGCAACAAAGATTGCTGACATTGGTTGATGTCATGTTGTCTTTGAAAGAGACAGAACCCGAATTCTACACGGATCAAACCATCAAAGGTGTTATGTTGGTAAGTATTAAAAAGGAAATTCTGAACTGAACAATTGTTAACAAATCGGCTAAGGCATACGATGTTATTATGTACAGACTACGTTGACTGCTGGAACCCAAACTTCGATAGCTACAATGGAGTGGGCAATGTCACTTCTCCTGAACAATCCGGAAACTTTACGAAAAGCCTATGCAGAGATAGATTCTGTTGTTGGACAGAACCGTCTGTTAGATGAAACGGACTTACCGAAGTTAAGTTACCTGCAGAACGTCATCACCGAAACCTTTCGACTCTTCCCACCTGCACCACTTCTATTGCCACATGAGTCGACTGCGGATTGTACTGTTGGTGGGTTCTTTGTGCCCCAAGGCACAATGTTGTTGGTGAATACTTGGAGCATGAACAGAGATCCCAAGCAATGGCCAGAACCAGAGAAATTCATGCCAGAAAGATTTGAAGGCGAAGAAGATGAAGGGCACAAATTGCTGCCATTTGGTGCAGGAAGAAGAGCTTGTCCTGGTTCTGGTCTAGCCAAGCGAGTGATAGGTCTTACACTAGGTTCATTGATTCATTGTTACGAGTGGGAAAGGATTAGCAAAGAGATGATCAGCATGGTAGAGGGAACAGGGCTCACAATGCCTAAGGCTCACCCATTGAACGCTTTATGCAAACCTCGCAGTGGCATGACCAATATCCTCTCGACACTTTGAGGCCTGTGGAAAAACTTCTCTGCATCTATTGTGCATCTATGCTTCAGGAGATTATGTCAAATAAGGGAACCATCTTGTCAATGGCTCAACTAAATCTTCTGTATCCTAATGCTATATATATAAAAAATTAAATACCAAAATCTAATAACTATTATGAAAGGCATTTCAGGTTTCGTCGTTTACCTTTTGCCTTCTTTTTGTAGTTCTATAACAATAACATCAATTGAGAGCACCTTAATTGACCTTATTTTGTCTAACTCTGTCAAATCAAAAAAATGTTGTCATTTCTGCTTATATTTTGCAAAGTCTGCTAATCTTCCAAAATTCGTGACTTATGAGTCAAGCTGACCCAGACGATGTCCTCTCATCTTTATCTTCATTATCACAAAACAAAAAAAATTCGGATATTCTCCTTCTTTTCAGCAAGAT
>JANKOD010072996.1:0-10709 GCA_026284645.1 Erythroxylum acuminatum | reverse complement strand
AAAACAACAATTTTTTAATATTATACGGTTTTTCTATTGGTTCAATGCTCCTTGTAACTCTTTTATATTATTATTCAATTCAATTTAACTTTTCAAAAAAAAACAACAATTTTTAATATTATATTAATTTATATTATATTATATTATAACTCATTCTATTTCAATAAAAAAACTTTACATCCAATCAAAAATTTCCTTAATACGTCAAAGCGCTAAAGCCTCCTAATCCTCTCATTCTTTGGTATAATGTTGTATGAATGGGGTCTTTAAAACCTAAAGCCTCTTTTATTACGTGGCTTGCAGTTAGGATAAGATTGGAAACTAAAGAAAGGATAGTGGGATCTGCAGACAAGCTTTGCGAGTTATGTTGTAACGAGTAAGAAAGCACTGACCACCCCCCAATCCACACCGGCGAATATTTAAACGAGAAATGGCCCATGCAGGTCTCGAACCTGCGACCTTCGCGTTATTAGCACGACGCTCTAACCAACTGAGCTAATAGGCCATGCTGTTAATTTTATGTAAATGTTTTTAAATTCGGCAGAATTATCACTTTCCTTCAAGAACATAAGCTTTGGGATTCGATTCATCACGGAGGAGGAATCTCTGGAATGGTAGCTAACGATGAAAGAAGATTACGAGGTACGCTAATCAGACCCAAGCTCTTGGGTCCTTTCGGTATCTTTCTTCTTCTCATTTTCTCCCTGTTTTCTTCCTGATTATTGCACACGAAATTAACTACCGTTTCTGATCAGTTCTTACCATTTCGGTTGATTCTATGTCACTTTTCTCGTTTTTAAAATATAAATTTCATCAGCAATTAGCTGTTTACTGCATCTTTTCCCAAGGGCTGTTTCTACTTCTCGCTTAAAGCTAAAATCTTTTTCGTTCTGCAAGAATGAATTTTGATACCCAGAAAGTTCCCCAAAAATTAATTCCCCAATTTTAACACAAAGGTAGTACTTGAATCAAAATTTACCTTATTAGAGTTGATGGCATACTATTATAGCCGGTGCCCCAATTTCATGTTGACTACGGTTGTGTGATGTATCGGCTTCTGGGTATGTGAGATCTGGCTATGCTCTTAAATTTCGTATCTTTAGATTTATTACCAAGTTGGCATCTTTTCCTATTGTGCTTCATTGTCAATTGGATCTTTTCTTTCCTTGTTAATGGGCTAGAACTCAGTTTTTTAGAGTTTGGTTGGAAAAGCAGAGATAGGGGAAAAAGATTTACGTTTGTTTAGTGTCTTGAAGCAGACTTTTTTTATTCTTCAAATGTTTCTCAACTTTCATTCAAATAGAGGATCGATTTGTTCCACCTAAGAAAGTTTGACATTGATTTTGGGAAGTGTTATGGCCGAGTCGTACAATTCATGCCTTGAGCACCCAGAATGAGATGTCAAGAAAAAGAAAAACTTTTTGACACACTGATGATTATCTGGCATATCTTTGATTGCTGTTTCACTAAATCTCACAATCTTGCATTGCATGCCAGTAGGAACTAACATATCTTGTGAGTTTTTTTGGGTGATTAATGTTATGAGCATTAAATTTCATGGGACTGTCTGGAATATGTTAGTTACTTGTTCTCAAACACAACAATTCCCCCTTTTGTGCTAGAAGTCAACATTTTTAATGATTAGTGGGGCTGGAATCAAGGCATAACTGAATTGTTTTATTACCAATTTTATTAAAAAGAAAGTTGTCTGTATCACCATCTGAAGTCCAATTGCTTGTGTATGTGGTTGTCTATAATATGCAGCAAGAAACTTGGTAATATTTGATATTACATCTTGTTATAAAATTATTCTTAGACTTGGAAGACTTGACTGAATGGACTAGTTTGTGCTTCTGAATCTTTGTCTTAACAATCTCTGGAGTTTTCTGCTATTTAATGTTGATGTGACCATTATGATTGTGATATGAATAAGTATATAATGCCTGCAGATTGAAGAGAAAAAGCAAGCCGCTGCAGATGTGTTATATCAGTACTCAAAATTTGTGATGGCATGTATTGGAAATCAAGTTCGACCATGTGACCTGAGATTGCATCTTATGAAGGTAACATCAGTTCCCATTCATTCTTCCATCTGTAGATCATCTTCATATACTTGTAAAAAATGTTATTAAAAAGGTGTCCCATATATGTAATAATTTCTAAACCTGCAGAGTTCAAATGTATTGAACCGCAAGTGGCATGATAAGTTAGAATTTAAAAGGGTTTTATTCTGATGTTCTATTTCTATTTTCAGGAGATTTCAGGACTGCCAACTTCTCTGAAGAGGGAACCATCTCAAACAGCAGCTTCAGCTGATACAATGGGAGAATCATCAAGTTCAGGAACAGCTAGACTTGATAAAACAGACAGCTTTCGGGCGCAGTAGATTCTGGTGTTTGATGTTGACAGTTTTTCTATATGTGTTTAGGAAATTCTTGTTTATATGTCTACGCTTTTAGTGTTGTAGATAACTATGATTTAACCGCCTGGTCCACTTCTCGCGATAAAAATGTCAAGGACTTCACGAAAGGACAAATATGCTTACCGTTTAAGTTCCGTAGTATGGATAATTGTTGCTAGACATATGGAAGGAGGTCTGGATCATTATTATTAGAGATATGGAAGGTTGTCTTTAATTATGCATCACTGCGGTTTATAAACTACTTTTCTCTCAACTTCTTCTCTCTCCCCCTCTCTTTATAGCAGCTTATTCATGAACCCCGCTAAGCAAACGATCATTTATCTTTTCCAGCAAAAGGTACGATGAAGAAAGAACTAAAACTAAGGGTAGCATCAAAGTATCTCTGGGAGGACTTTATGTACCTTTGGATTCATAACATGGTAAGAGGGCTAGAGAAGCAATAACTTCCAATGCTGTGCTAAAGTAACACTTCATTTTACTAGTATCAGAATCAAACATCTAATTCTCGAGTTTATCTAACGCAAAATTCCGTTATTCAAACCCAAGGAGTTGGGTTACTGTGCAACTGCATGCATGCAGCAGTTTTGTGTTCTGCAATGTCAAATACACAACTTTCCTTCTCTTCTCTCACTCCTGTTTCTCTCCAGGGACTTAATCAAGCCCCATAGTTTCCTATACTTTCGATTTCATGTCGTTCAAGAACTCAAGAACATCACCGATAATAATGTATCTCAGTACAGCTTTCATTTTTTCGACCATATCCTTGGCAACCTTGCTTTGTGCCAACCACCAATACTAAATCCCTCATGTCGCCGTCGTGCTCACTGTTGAGCCAGTGAACACCCTGTTGCCAAAAGTTGTGATGACACCAATGCTGATTACAACTAATGTTGGTTTTCGGGAAATAGAGCGTCAAGAGCTGGAAACTTAAGAAGGCATTGCAGTTACCGGAATACCCAGATAAGAAGGAGCTTAGTCGATGTTTAGGATGCTTGATATGTCTCTTCTAAACGTGTTCGATGGTGATACAACAATGGAAAATGCTTTTCTCTGCTGCAAAGCTGTGATTGTGGGGAGAGTTTCAAGGAGTAGAGCATGAATTCCAGCAATATTACAAAGCAATAAATAGTAATGTTGGCTGCTTTCTTTGAAAATGGAGAAATAATAGTATTTTTGAGTCGAGATTTGTTTGGCTAACAGACGGGACTAAAATTGTCATGGAGTATACTAATTGGATCACACGGGCCAGTGAGATGGACAATTGGGTCTTTCAAGTCCAAGGATTACCTTTGGGTACTTTAGTAGGCTGGAACAAACTTATAGAAGGGTGGGTCAAGTTTAATACGGATGGCGCGGTGAAAATGTGATGTAATATTGCATCAGCAGGAGGGGTTATTAGAACCTGTCAGAGGCATTGGTGTGTAGGCTTCTTACAGAATATAGGAGTAGGTGATCCTCTAATTGCCGAATTTTGGGGTGTATATTTAGGACTCATGTTGGCATGGGAATGGGGCTATAGACGTGTGATAGTCGAAGTGGACTCGTTAGAGGTCATTAATATTCTATCCTCATCCATGAGCGATTTAGCTGAGAATTCTTTTCTGGTGACAAGTATCCGAGGATCGATGCTTCGAGCATGGGAGGTACAACTTAAGCATACACATCGAGAAGAGAATCAATATGCTGATCAATTGGCTCATTTAGCCTCTTTAGCAGAGCCGGGCCTTCATACCCTTCAGGAGCCTTCAACGAGCATTTTGAATGCACTATACTGAGACATGAATGGAACTCTGTACAGTAGAACCCTTCGTAGGGGTCTAGGCTTTGCGAGATAGTCCCTTTTGTTTTTCTTTCCCTTGTAAAAAAAAGTAAAATGCTTAAGAAATCAGTGAAACTTTCATTTGTCTTATCCATAAGATCCAAAAACAAAGATCCTTTAATATTACATACTAATACCTTGCACAATTTTCTTTATAAGATTATTACGAAGTTGTTCGCTAAAAGGATGAAGAAAGCACTAAGCTCCATTATCAATCCAGCACAAGGTGCTTTCTTGCAAGGGAGACATATAGAGGATAATATCCTACTCACTCAGGAACTGTTCAAAGGTTACTTTGAAAAGAACTGACCAAGAATATGTGTAATCAAAATAGACTTGCATAAAGCATATGGCTCTTCATTAAGCAATACCTTGAAATGTTTAACTTCTTTGATAATTTCATAAATGGGGTGTTAAAATGTGTGTCACCATGTTAAAGTTTTCTGTTCTAATTAATGGATAGCCTTTTAAGCTATTCCATGAGAGAAAAGGAATCATGTAAGGGGACCTTTTGTTTCCTTACCTATTTGTATTATGTATGAAAGTCCTTTCTAGGTTGATAAACCACCAAATTTCTTAGGACCTTTCTTTCCAATTTCATAGTAAGTGCAGGGATTAAAGAATTTCTCATCTTATATTTGTAGATGATTTATTAGTGCTCTCTAAAGTGTATGATAGGCCAATCTACAATCTTATGATGTTCCTCCGTACTTTTAAATCTCTTTTAGGTTTATCTATTAATAAACAAAAAAGTTTCATCATTATGTTAATGAGTGCGTATCATATTTGACCTAGGCTTGCAACTACTACTAATAAGAAGATTAAACATCCCCTTTTTGTATATCTTGGAAAGAAGTTTGTAAAACAAAGAAACTGTGAGGACTGGAAGTGCTACCAATCTCCTTAAGCAATAAAATCTTTATGGGGAAAAGAATCTGGAGGGTATTAAAGCATAAAGAATCACTATGGATGGAGTGGATACACTCCTGTTAGTTGAGAGGAAGAATCTTTTGGGAGCTACAAGTTGATCAAAGTCATTCATACTTCTTTACCCAACTCTTAAAGCTAAGGCAATCGATCTTGAAATTTATAGTCTATGTGGTGGGAAATGTTAAGAAAACTTTTCTTTTATTTGACAATTAGAGCAAGATTGGAACGTTGAATGAATCCCAATTGCACCAATCTATAATAATCAACATCTCGAAGGAAGCTCAAGTGAGTGAATGGATTAGAGGGAATTAATGAAACAATGTGCCACTGGAGTTGTATATTCTGCCTAATCATAGTCCTAATAACCTAAGGGAAGACACCTACAAATGGATAAAGCATAAATCAGATGTTTTCACAAATAATTCATTGAGAGCTTGCTTACGTCCAGAGGAGGAAAAGATACAAGAATCTACCACCCAAGGTCTAATTCCACCTGTGGTTAATGTTTCATGGGAGATTAACAACTCTATACAAAGTCTGAATATGGTGAACAAATATTTTTTTTTGGTGCACCCAGGGTATCTACCGACGGAATCAGTGACTAATCCCTTCGCTGCGGGAACATCTCCAACATGGGAGGGCTACAACTGGCCCAGGAGCTTGCTGCATTCCCAAGGGTAGGATTCGAACCCCTAACCACTTGGTTAAGCGACGAAGGCATATACCACCTACGCCAACCCACTTGGTTACGGTGAACAAATATTGCCTTTATAAATCACACCAAAACACACAGGATCATACATACTTTAAATTTGAGTTCCAAAGTGATGTAACAAGATATATTGAGTAGTTGTCAGGTGAGACTTAATGATCTGAAGTGAAAGTGCCTTATTAGTTGGATCAGGACATTTAATAGTCAATGGATTGGGGATAGAATAATAACGTTGTTGACCTTTGGCTCAACATTGTATACCTTCCAGAAGGAGAGGAACAGGGAGCTGAGGTGAGTGAGGATAGGAAATGTCAATTGCTTGGACAAATCTAGAGAGCTGCTTCGACAGCAAGTCATTAACATTGAAGGGGCTCTTCTGGTTGTGTTTTTAACTAGAGTGTTTTCTGGCCCTAATTGAATGTCAATGTCTATACAAAATCTTGTACACTCGTTAACATTTTGAGAAGTTTTAATACAATTTACTTTAACTTTGAAAAAAATCATCGAACAGTTGCATCATTTAATCCCCGAAAGGCCTGAACATATTTTAAATCAGAAAGGAACTGCTGAGTCCTGGTATACCAGGGTTTTGGTTATGGCTGTCATCATTTAGTAGTTAAATGCGGTGGTTTTCAGCTCATCTACTTCACCTCCCTGCAGCTATCTCTCTCCTGTCTTTCGCTGCCCTGCATCAATTCCCATTAAATTGTACGTACACATCTGCCTTTTGTAAATCCATCTCCTTCTGCTACTCTATTGCACCTGCCTTGTTTTTTTTAATTTCCTTGGAATTTCCGTCTACTCAATCCAATCTCACCCATGAGACCGGCTCTCTATATTTAGCTTCCATAAGCGAAACCAGTTCTCAGATCTGTCTTGCTCCCTGATTCAGAAAGGCTCGAGCTTATTGTAATGGAGCCCTGTTTTATTGATACGTTAAAGGGTCAGCCTTTGTGGCTTCTTGTGGTATTTGCATTGGGTTCTGTCTCATTTTTGAAGTTTGTTCTTGTTACTCTCCAGTGGGTATACGTCAGTTTCCTGAGACCTGGCAAGAATCTAAAGAAATATGGTTCTTGGGCTCTGGTAACTGGATCAACCGACGGTATTGGCAAGGGATTTGCTTTTCAATTGGCGCGAAAAGGTCTCAATCTTGTGTTGGTGGGTAGAAATCCTGATAAACTCAAAGATGTTTCGGATTCCATTCATTCGAAATATGGCAAGATACAAATCAAGACCGTTGTTATTGATTTTAGTGGCGATATTGATGAGGGTATTAAAGGAATGGAGGAGACTATTGAAGGGTTGGATGTTGGTGTGTTGATTAACAACGTTGGGGTATCGTATCCGTACGCCAGATTCTTTCATGAAGTGGACGAGGAGTTGTTGAAGAATTTGATTAAAGTGAACGTTGAAGGCACAACAAAAGTTACAAAAGCTGTTTTGCCTGGGATGTTGCAAAGGAAGAAAGGAGCTATTGTGAATATTGGTTCTGGTGCTGCAATTGTCATTCCTTCCGATCCTCTTTATGCGGTTTATGCTGCTACCAAAGCGTAAGTTTTTATATATTTCTATATTAGGATGAGATTTAGTAGAGTTTGAGCTGTTTCCATGGGTTGTAGTTTGTGTTAATTTTAGTGACTAAAGAATTCCTTTGTTCTTGCTCTCCAGGTACATAGATCAGTTCTCCAGGTCTCTGCACGTGGAATACAAGAAGAATGGAATCGACGTTCAGTGTCAGGTAATATATCTGCATTTGAACTATTTTGTTTTACTCATTGATAAATCTTAACTAGAGATTTTGTTTGACCAAAAGAACAAGAGAGAGATTTGCATCGAAAAAGCATGACCTTTGGATCATAGCTCGATTTCTCTTTGTGGTGTCAAACGTTTTCTGCCTAGTATTGATCTCTCTGCTAAAACATGTATAAACAAATTTGCAAGTTTAACTTCGCCATTCTTTTTCTGCTGTTGAGTTGCTAAGAAATTTAATTGCTAGACATGGATTGAGTTATTTGTCATGAGGAGTGAGGTCTGACGCCTTCTGGTCTTTGCCAATTTGAGTCAGGAGATCTCCCTGCATACCATAGCCATAAGCTATTGGTTATACCTGAGCAAAAGTTAAACTTGGTAACCCAAAGCCTATGCTCTCGGTTACTTGGAACCTAAATTGCTTGTCATTATTTGGGATAGAATTCACTTCTTTTCCTTTCTAAGAGATGATAATTTCTGTCTGCAATACTTGAATCTATTCTTCAATCTATAATTGCATGCTCTTACATTCCTCATGTATTCCTTGTTCGTGTCCTCCATGCCTAATAGTTTTCATTTATGTTGAAATGATTGCTTGGGAGTATTGTCCTTATCTAATGCTTTATGCTTATGGACATCTTAACATGTTGCCTTAGTTGTTTAGGCTTATATTTACCAATGAGCCAGTATCTTTTGCAAAGTAATGCATTACTATATGCAATCTATTGCCCTTATTTAACCTTCAAATGGATGAAATGCACAACCTTTCCGTGGAAAGCTAGAAATGTTTGCAGCTTTTCCCTTCAACTCTGCTTGTTTCTTATTGTGATGCACGTTATTCCTTGCATCCTATTGTTCTGGTGTATACTGATTTTCTTTTCTTTAATTTTTTTCCTGGAATATGATTTGGGAGCATTGCTATATTGTAAATACTTTTTGAGATCGTTTAGGTGAAGATGATAGGATCATCCATCACAATTAAACGCGGTACAAATGACTTTGTGCAAACAGTTAACTTAGCTGCTTTGAGTTGATTGCACCTAATCCTTTTTCTGCTTTATATGCTTTTCAAATTCATTTACCAAAATATTTCTGGATGCAGGTTCCGTTGTATGTGGCAACAAAGATGGCATCAATAAGGAGATCTTCCTTTTTTGTGCCATCAACAGATGGTTATGCCCGGGCTGCTTTGCGGTGGATCGGATATGAACATCGTTGCACGCCTTACTGGCCACATTCTCTGCTATGGTGTCTATTGTACTTGTTGCCGGACTGCCTTATTGACGAAGGGAGACTGCGATATTCCCTTGCAGTCCGAAAGAGAGGACAACTTAAAGATGCTAGGAAGAAGGAGTGACAGTCCTATGTTCTGCTATTTTAGCCAGGGAGGTCGGTCAGTACAAGCAGTTTGTTGTCATTTAATGATTGCTTTCAGATTCTTCTTTAATCTTTGTTGGTCTTCCGTGCTTTGTAGTTTGAAAGTTACATTATATCATCAGAGGGAGCTGTTAGGATCAGGCCTCGCTGTTTTTAACTTTCAAATTAATCAATTTGCTCTGTTTCATTTTAATGCTTTGACAATTTTCTGAATTCTTCAAACTTTTCTTTTATTCCCTCTAATGCAAACCAATAATTTAGAAACTGAAGCAACAAACGTTAATAAGAAATTGGTCATCTTATCAGTTCAGTTGTTTATAAAAGTGCCTCAACTGGCATGTTATTTCACTTTGTTTTACAAATCATCTGGGTCTAGTCTTGCTAGGTGTTAGTTTAGTTCCACTTTTGTTTTCTTTGCTTTTTATTTTTCTTTCTTGGTTTTTGGTTATGTTTTTTAAAACAAAAACAAAATTCATATTATAAGGAGTGATGCATAAAAGTGATGCCCTCCATCATCGATGCTGGGGCTTATTTTTTAAAAAAGAGATTCTTTGTCCTAAATTATCTAATTATAAGTAGCTTCTAATTTACTTCCCCGAGGGTCAGGTATCTTTGAATAAAACATTTTAAAATAAAGTTTTGTATTATCTACTTGATTATAGATATGATAATAATAATATAAGAAAATATAAATATATCTATTGATTTCACACATTGCATAATTGAAGACGCCGTAGAGCAATAGCATATTTTTCTATAGTCGTAGTATCTTTTAAAATATTTCCTTTTCTAACAAATTCTAATCGAAATGCCTCAGCAGCTCAGGTTATTAAATTGCCTATATTAGTGTCACAGTTAAATTTAGATTTTTTTTAATTGTCATCTTAATTTTTCCAAAATTGGAGATAGCTATTTAATAATGTTTTTTCTAAAATTTGTTTTGTTATTTCATAATCCATTTTGCTAATAGCAACAACAACTCTAAGAGCATTTTCCCATTTATCAATTGCTTCTTTTATATTCTGGATACAATCAGTATCTAGATATATTCCAAAATGATTTAGACCGTTCTCATTTTGTCAATAAGAGCAAACTCATCTTTATCTTTAGTTATCATATGAGTTCCAGCATATCCTTTATTGGGTCTACTAGAACTTTAAGAAGAATATTTACAGGGATTTTGTGAAGTAATAGGTATATCAGAAGTATTAGGATTCTATCTCCTTACAAGCTCTTAATAACTCACCTTCACTAATAATTGGTGACTTCAACTACACCCTCTTCTCTAGTAAATTTAAGGCTCTCAAAATTAGATTAAGGAATAATGTTATGATTTATGAATTGTATAAACTAGTTGGAGATAACATATTTTAGACTTGATGGCAATCATATTACTTGGAGTAATAATCAAAGTGAAATTAGAGGTTTATAAGGAAAAAAACTAGATAGGGAATTAGTAAACTCACATTGCATGAATTAGTTCCCTTTAAGTAAAGCTCATTTCAACTCTCCACTTTGCTATGGCTATACACCCATTGAAGTTTCTTTGTCAGTTACACCAATAGTCATAATCACACCCTTTAAGTTCTTCAACAACCTAGTCGACCTATTAGAGTTTGGGCTTGAAATCTTCTGTCCCGCCAACCCTGTGCCCTTTGTCCCACAACCAATCCCAGCCATCCATTAGAGTCTAATGGATG
>JANKOD010072851.1:0-10717 GCA_026284645.1 Erythroxylum acuminatum | reverse complement strand
ATAATAATAATAATAATAATAATAATAATAATAATAATAATGCTAATACTAATAATAATAATAATAATAATAATAATAATTTTTAAGAATAATTAATACAAGTTATATAATAATAATAATAATACTAATTAAATGACGTAATACATAAACATGTACATAAATGTTTATGTAATATGTATTCTGAAACTTTTGCAGTACAGGAAATGTTAAATATAATATCATTACAGAAAAGTGGCTGAAGCTTTACGCCACAAGCTGAAAAACGACGCCTGTGGATGGGTCCCACAGGCGCCTCATATCTGTCCACTTCTCTTACAAATTTAATGCCCAAACGACGTCGTTTGGGCATTAGACACGATAAGACACCGTAGCATTCGACAGAGGATTTGAACTCCTAGTTTAGCCACTACTAAATGCTCAAGTCAGATGTATGCCTCCTTTCTATCAGTCGGTTTAACATGCACTTGCTTTAACAAATTTAAGAATAAAGAGCATTCAACACCATAAATTTTGTCAAAATGATCATGAAATCGACTGATATGGCTAATTTCTAATTTGAAACAAAATTTATGCAACTTGCATCTCTAACTTGTAAGACATTTTTGTCCTTAGGGGTAATTTTGTCAATGTCTCATAAAGTTGGACAACATTAATTGCAATTTTTTTGTTTTTAAATAAAGTATTGGTTAAGCCACGCCGTTTGATCCAGATAAAGATGTTAAAATGACCCAATAAATGATCTAGATTAATGGGTCAAAGTTCGGATGAAAAATGGGTCCCGATTAGTGTGGACCGGATCCATTTCGGCCTTGTGATGAGGAAGCGCAGTATGGAAGTTATATAAGGTAAGGTCTCTTGCAGCTACTCAAGAAGAGGATTCTCAAGTATAAGGTTCCTGACCCGTTAAGGAAGCTCAGGATTTAGAGAAACTGTAGAAAGGCCTTGCTCGTGAGTCGGTGAGCACTTTCCACTAAAAGTCTCGGGAGATTCGAAGTCATTTGGAGCTCGTAATTGGCATCGAAATTAGAGATGGAATCGAAATCTAGGTATTTTACATTACCTTCGTTTTTTATCCTTTCACGGGACCCTGGGGTACGTAATAAAAAACCCACTACAACTAACATGTGGTATCAGAGCGGTTACATGATCGGATTGCCGAAAATGGAGGTTTTTGGTTTTTTTATCTTATTTGATTTTCCATTGTTTTTTTATTCGTTTTCTAGTTTTTTTTGCGTATATAATTGCATAAAAGTGGTATACATAAGGCTGGCTTAAAAAACGGGTTGAAAACGGGCCGAACAGAGCGAAAGATGAGCTTCTGGAACATCGAAAATTGCCTTCGACGTCGGAGGGGAAGAAGACCGTCGAACGTGTGTAGGAGCCGCGTACGTGCCACACGCGTCAACATGTAGCTCTAGCAGACGGAGGACACACGCGCTCTCACGAGACGACAGCGTGGGAACGGCGGGGATTGTGCGGCGCACACATGGCCTCGCGGATGCGCGCCATCTGCACGTGCCTCACAGTATGCGTGTGTCTCGCACTGGGAGCACGTGCGATGCACTCGCCAGACGCTTGGGACGCATGTCTGGTCTCGTGCATGCATCGCACGCACAGCTCTCCGTCACGCACACTGACGTCGGTGACTGACGTCAGTCGTACAGACAGGCTACAGTACACTTAAAAAAATCCTCCAAAAATTTCAAATTTCTCGTAAAGTACCTCGGGGTGTTTTAGGTCAATTTTTGGGTTCGGGAAATTTATAAAGTAACCTTTTTTCTATTTTTCTGGATTTATTACATATGTAATAAATTAAGGTTTAACTCCAGAAAAAGGAATTAAGGTATTCTGAATCCGATTTTGATTGAATTTTCATGCTTCAGACTACGTATGAGGGAGATGCATGAGGTATCGTGTCTCGAGTCTCATTTTCAGTGTTTGGGATTGCATGGTAATTCATTGGAAATAGGAATTAAGACATTATGAAACCATTTTTGAGTGAATTTTCGTTCAATGAACTTGCCATAAGGGAGATACATGAGATTGACGTGTCTCAGGAGGTCGGTTCAGTATCCGGTGACGCACGATAGTCACTCTACTGAGATTTTTTCCCACGAAGGTCTCAAACGAAGTTTTCAGAGAATGTCTTCAGCACGTGTGTGTGATAATGAAATTGTGCATTCGGATTTTAGCACATATTGAGGTTACATTGTCATATACAGTATGTCCATAAAGGATGTAAGGATTACATAAAGATGTATCCCCTGTGTTTGCAGACTTTTTGGATGCTGATGAGAATGTAGTCACCAAAGTAGCCTTTCAAGTCAGTATTTTGAATTGTTTTGCTTACATATTGGGGGATGTCTCTGATTTTATGTTTGGTTATTCTGCCTAAAGGTGTTGGCCTTACATAAAATTTGGAGATGTGCATAAGGGCATTAGATAGAGGAAGGTTGTTGCTCAAGTGATCTATTCACCCAAAGACGTTAGTTTTATGAAATTTGATAGTTTGTACTCTGATCGCTTTTATGTGTGAAAGTCTAATTACATATATTATGTATTCATCCCAAAGGTGTTTCACAATATGTGTTATCGAATTTTTAGGAAAGATACTATTAATGGCTTTAGTATCGTTGTTGTCCTACATTCGTGCTGAATTAAAGATTATTATCTTGAAGTCACTTTTCTAGTCATCCAAATCAGTATCACTATTGAAACCTTTGTTGTTTCAGTATAAGGAATTAGACAGAGAATTGGACAGAGGATGTCTTGAAGGTTATGGAGATAAGGTTGAAATGGCCATATAGAAGGGTATGCCATCTCTAATTACATCCATGAGCTTAATGGCTCATAAAGCAGCCTATTAGGCCTAGGATCGGTCTAACAGATTGCTTCTGATGACCATTAAGAAATCCATACCTAGCCATCTGTAAAGTGGACTTCCGAACACAGAAATAGCGAAGGAGTTTCTTGATAAAGTCTCCCAGAGGTACACAGTCTCATCCGGTATTGAAACAAGTGCCTTATTAAAAGTATTGTTCTCCATAAAGTATGCAGAGGTAAGGGGGAGTAATGGAGTACTTATTAAGAATAGTCTATTTTCGCAATAGGTGAAGATATTGAGACTTCAACACTTTGATATTCCATTGAGTTGTGGAGGTGGAGAAACTCAAGTTGTTACTCCTACAGACCTTGAAGCAACTTAAGGGAAGACAAAGATGAAGCCCATAAAGTTCAAAGGTAGAAAATCAAATCTTCTCCACATGCTGACGCTGGTTAAACCAATTTTGGTAAAAGTCCATTGGACATAAAGACACCAGTAGTATGAGGTTTAGAGGAAAGACTGAGATCATCAGGTTATTCTTTAGTTTATCAATTATGAATTTAATTTACGATAGTCACATTAAGTATAAGTGACTATTTAGTGGAACATCTGAGCAAAGTGGTTCCACAATGCAGTAATTCATATCCAGGATAAAGCCAAATAAAGGGAATGAGGAACTGATGGTTCACAGCAATAAAGAGATGGAAGTAATACCTATAAGGGGTATATGTACTGAACTTTAGTAAGGTTCATAAGGTTTACATGACATATTTTATATGTGATCTCTTGATCAGTTAAGGACACTGAAGGTTAACGTTTTGCATTTAATACTTCTGTTGTACAGTTGTTGTTTAATAAAAAACATAAAGTTACAACCTTCTTATCATATGGTTTGTATAGAATGTGTCTTATCTCGAATTAGATATATACTTCTTCGTATCATGCTAAACAAGGTATGAAGGACCTGATGAATGAGAAGTTATACATGGTGTGACATAAAAGTTTAAGCCATATTTCCAAAGCTAAGTTTGAGAGATTGATCAAGGTAGCCATTTCTCAATTCTAGATTAAGATGATCTAGAACATATACTGACGATTACAGGGGTAAGTTGACTAATAAGGACACTGGGGTCAACACATGCTTCTAACTTGTTGAGTTTCATACATAAAGATTTCGGTAGACCTCATACAATTGTATTGTGCAATTCTGAAAGTATTATGATATTTCTTGGTGATTATTTCCATCAAAGTCATGTGTTCTTGCTTAAAGTCTGAAGGTTGAGAACCAGCTGGAATAATTCATCAAGATAGTCAGATTTGACCATAGAGGAGAATATTATGGCAAACATGATGTTTCAGGACTTTAAAAGGTCCGTTTTTCAGATATATAAATTCAGTTGGAATAGTGATTGGTTCACTATACCGAGTAGTTTTGAGCAAATGTTGTGTTGCCGAAAGGAATCTTACTCGCTAAAGACTTAAAGAAGTCAATGTAGAACAGAACTACTCTAGCTATCTAGAGATTGAATAACTCAGTGTTACGCACAATTGTGCAAAGGGCCACTCTACTGAGGTAGGATAATCCTTATAAAGAAAGATTGCATGCTCATTTTCTTCATTGCTATTTAGTAAAAGATCTCATCCACTTTATGTCTACAGATTTTACTTGTTGGGCCCCGGTCCCGAAGCCCAACGATCGGTTCAAAATCGAAGAACATAAACATAAGCGGGTTTCCTAACTCTACAACCTTCAAAGACAAGCCCTCACTATCTAACATCTCAAGCCCCAAAGGCGAGCCCACAAAACCACGATCACAAAATTTCAAACCATATAAGTCGACTTACAGGGACAGAAGTCGACTTACAAAGACAAACAAGTCGACTTACAGGAAAGACAAGTCGACTTATTGTACACAAGTCGACTTATAGGGAAGACAAGTCGACTTATTGTACACAAGTCGACTTACAGGGAAGACAAGTCGACTTATTGTACACAAGTCGACATACAGGGAAGACAAGTCGACTTATTGTACACAAGTCGACTTATTTAAGAGCGGAGAAGTTTTACGAAAACTGACACAAGTCGACTTCTACTGCACAAGTCAGCTTATGGAGGCAGACAAGTCGACTTATGCACATGACAAGTCGACTTACGCATAGCAGACTGGATCTATCACATGTAAAACCAATAATCACTATGTTCTTCTATCCTAAAAATTGGCAACCACAACTAAAGCTAAACACATACATCACTCCCAAACTCCACCAACCTAGCATAAAAACTTTACAAACCTCATCAATTGCGAAATCCATCTAGCACCAATCAAAGAGACAATTTCCAAGCAATACACACATCCAACATAATCAAAGTTTGCAAAAGTTACCATTCAACAATAAGGAACTTTCAAGTTCTCCATTCATTTCCATTTCAAAGGAAGAGTTCATACAATATTCTCGTCCATAGCTTTAGTAACATATTGCCAATACATCATAAACCTTTACAAGGGTTACAAAAATACAATTGATGATTCATGATCAATATGCTTGTAAAGCTATCAAACTCTAGTTACAATCCTAATCCAATTTCCTCTTACCCAAACACACTCAATTTCATGCTTAACTCATCCATTCATATACAAAATGCCATAGTTCAATTAATGGCATAATAATCAAAATGTCAAGCATTTATAAATGCAAAACATAACAAAATCCCAATTCAGTTGTTTTATCATGCATATATACACATTAAGATCAACATTTCAACAAGTCATACAAATCATTTGACATATAATTCACACATCATGCATTTGCTCATTTCACACAATAACTAGAAATATTTTACCCACCTTATAGTCGAAAATCCACAAATTTCAATGGCTTTCTTCTCCTTACTCTTGGTTAGGCTCTTGAGTGCCTAAAACACAACAAAATTCCATTAATTTCCTTTTAATGGAAAAACCCCCAAATTCCACAAACATCCAAAACCCTATGAACTCACTATTCATCATCTTTTTCACTAAGCTTTCTCTTTCTAAAATCTCATTTTCAACATAACATCTCACCTTCTCAACAAATCAAGAGGAAAAGAGACAAACTTACCTTAGAAGCTTGGATTCTCCCCCTTTTCCACGAAAATTTCCACTTCTTGCCCTAGATCCACGATTTTTCTTCTCTTTTCTCTTCTTTTTCTCCTCCTTTCACATTTTTCTCTTCTTCTCCTAGCCACCAACGACAACTTCTCTCTCCTCTCTTCTAATTTGTTCTTTTGTTTACTCCTTGCCTTCCTAAAATGCCCCTCACTTAAAGCCCCTTGCCAACTATGCCCTTGGTTGGCTTCTAACTTCTTCCAACTAGCTTAGTTACCTTCTAACTTACCCCTAACACTACTCATTTACTACCTCATCTTGGGCTTTTCAAAAGGCCTTAAGCCTTTCCTCCACTTAGGCCCACTCAACTAACTTAATGTTAGTAAAATGCTAACCCACCTAACACTATACTTTCATTCTAACTAAACTCTAATTTAACCTAACCCCCAAATTTAAATTAATGGTCCAATTTATAAATAAAAAAAAATTTGGACCATAAGCAAACACAAATAGCCAATAAAAAATACACATAAACAATCAAATAAGCAATTAATCAAACTAGAAAGAAATTAAGGTCTAACATTACTATAGATAAGGAGGGACCAGAATAGTGGAATCACAAACAACCAAGTTTCTGGAATACCATGTCTATGACGATGGTGGGTCTTTTGAACTTTCGGATGATAGCAGGGTGGATACTAAAGGTATCCCATATCCACTGCTCATATAGTTAGATCTGGCGGATCTAGATTTTTGTACTATACCTGTACAGGAACAGGAACCCATACTTGTACACAGAGGGATTCCTGGGGTACAAGATCTAATAAGGTTAAGTAAATCCACTAGAGTGAGATGACCTACTATCCCATCTAACAACATAGTCTATTATGTGTATTGGACTATGTTATTAGACATATTACAGATATAGTTACTTTTATAGAGGTTGTTTCTGGAGCCAATGCGGATGTGTAGTGGGATGCGATGAATGACAAAATGCAAGCTATGAAGCATAGTAAGGTCAGCGGAGCTAGTTGATTTGCATCCGGAACTGCAAGCTCATCAATTATAAATAAAGTTGAGACCTAAAGGATTTCAGGATAAAGTTCCATAGTTTATGGACTTGTTCCATTGCATAAAGGTTCACTCAGGGAAAAGATTGACTTTGTGTTATCTTTTCTCTGGTATCCTTGTAGGATACATTTTGAGTAATAGAAGCAATTGTAGCTCATGATGATACAGAGTTACATCAGAAAGTTGTCATAACCATCTTCCTAAGTAAAAACCTTTATAAAGTGGTTTATAAGGTACAACTTGTAGGGTCCCAGGATCCAGACAGTACTGACATGGTTTGGAGTTATGCAAATCAAAATATGGTTTACAATAAACCTCCTGAAGGTGATACCTTGCTTTTGATGAGGTTATGACCTCTTCCGGCTTCTTGGAAAATAAAGTCAGAATGATGCATGTACTATGAAGTTGAGAGGAGTAAAGGGGAGCAAAATTATCTTCCTATTACTGCATAAGGATGATAAATTGCTCACATCAAGTCACTTGATCATGTTGTATGACGATAAGCTATTTTTGATCAAGAACCTTGACATAAGGACCTTAGTATAGCATCTTTTGTCCTAGGTATTCAGATTCACCAGGACATATCTCAACGCTCAACAAATCTCTCAAAGAATGCATACATTGAGTATGTGTTACAAAGGTTTCATATGGTTGACAATAAACCTGTAGTAACACCTGTCTCTCACAGTGAGAGATAATCTTTGATACAGTACCCAAAGATTAAAGTGAAGAGAGAGATTATGAGGAATGTTCTGTATTCTAGTATGGTGGATAACATGATGTATGCTAGGCTATGTACTAGATAGGACATTGCATTGATTGTTTGGTTAATATCTGGTTAATCCATTTATAGACTTTTGGAATACAGTCTGGTGAGTATTGAGATATATGAAGAAATCAAGGATTATATATTGACATGTAGTAAAGTCAACAGACCAAACCTCGTAGGGAATTCATGTTTGAAGTTAGCCATGTGTTCGGATGATCGAAAGTTCACTTAAGGTTACAGTTCAAGTTTACAGATGGTATATAGTTGTAGAAGTGTGTTAAATAGACACGTGTAACTTCCTCAACTAGGCATGTGTTGTGCATGCTAAGGGGCTGCTTCGCAGATGGTTTAGCTCAGAAATTTAATTTCTAAGTTGTCTGTGGTCCATTCAGAGGCTAGACCCATTTGGTTTATTGTGACATCCTTCTTACAGTATTGTTTAATGACAATGAAGAATATCACAGGGTCATAGCAGTTAAAGATCAATTATTTGATTATAAGGATGTTGACACAGAAAAGTGACATAAGGTTTGGAGCATTTAAGAACTGAGGAATTGTGAGTCGATCCGTTACCTAAAGGACTGCACCCACTTGTGTTTGTAACACAAGTATACAATATGGGTGTTTTGACGTCGTAAGACACTACCTGTTAAGAGATCGTTATATTTTCTCCATGTAAATTTTGAAGTATTATGATAGTATGATGGTTACTGATAAAGATGATCATCATTTAGCCTCAGTATAAAGTGTCATCATACATTGTCATAGTATGTATAAAAGTCTTAAGAATTATGTCAATCTTAAGCATTTGAAGGTCATTGGGCATATACACAGATTGACCTTGAGCCTATGTCATTTAGACGCATAAAGTTTAATAGAGCTAGCTATAAAGTTTGACATGACATAGGGGATATAAGTTTTTAATCCTATAAAGGTCTCTAATGCAGTTTAGCATTCAGTTAGAGAACATAAAGGTTTTCTCTAATGTTGTTTAGCATTCGGTGAGAGAAAACAGGATTTCTCTAATGCAGTTTAGCACATGTAGTTTAGTATAAAGCTGGAGAAATTGAGAGCCCTACAAACGAAGATGATACAATTTAGATCATAAAGGTATCATCGTAGTTTGCCACACTCCATTTTCCCATTCATGTTAGTGGGGTATTAGGTATTTGTGATTATATTGGATCTGTGTCACACAGGACACATGTACCTGATGCTTTTTGGTACCAAAAGCCTTACGGGATAGAATGATGGACTTTCGTTATCTTTGGATCAAATGTTTTGTTTTCAAAACTTAGATGTTTAATACAGTAGCATGGCTTAACCGACTTTTAAAATTGTTTTTAAACCAGAGTCTGTTGCAATTAATGATTGTCCAAGGGGGAGATTGTAAGACATTTTTGTCCTTAAGGGCAATTTTGTAAATGTCTCATAAAGTTGGACAACATTAATTGCAATTTTTTGTTTTTAAATAAATTATCAGTTAAGCTACGCCGTTTGATCTAGATAAAGATATTAAAGTGACCCAATAAATGATCTAGATTAATAGGTCAAAGTATGGATAAAAAAATGGGTCCCGATTAGTGTGGACCGGGTCCATATCGGCCTTGTAATGAGGAAGTCCGATATGGAAGCTATATAAGGTAAGGTCTCCTGCAGTTACTCAAGAAGAGGATTTTCGAGCATAAGGTTCCTGACCCGTTAAGGAAGCTCGGGATTTGAGGATACTGTAGAAAGGTATTGTCAGTGAGTCGGTAAGCACTTTTCACTAAAGGTCCCGAGAGATTCGGAGTCGTTTAGAGCTCGGAATCGACATCGGAATCGAAATCAGAGATGGAACCAAAATATAGGTATTCCACATTATCTTCGTTTTTTATCCTTTCACGGGACTCTGGGATACATAATAAAGAACCCACTACATACTAACATAACTCATATATGCGTTTCGTTTCATTAAATTCCATTTTCTTTGAAAACGTCCCCACTTAATCCCGTTTCCGTTAAGTATCAACATAACACATCTATAAAATTCTTAACAAAAGTTTGGTTCACCTGCAAAAATAGATAAGAAATATAATAGTCATTTTTTATAAATAGAATAGATGAATAATAAAATAAAATATGTATTATTTAATTTAGTTTATTTTTAAGAACTTTTGATGACGATGTAATGTCAATGCTTTATTTGAAAACGTAAATTTGGAATGACAAAGAAATAATTAACAAAAAGACCAAAATATCTATTAATTCCCACTAATTACATTATTATTATTATTATTATTATTATAGCTAAGTAATTATGTGGATTCTTCAAAGATATTTTTGTTCAATAAGTATTTATTTTTATTCCCAACCCACTTGGAATAGATAAAGATAGGAGGAGGATGAATTTACTTATTCCATAAACTCAAGAATTAATTAAACCCTTAGATTATATATTTTGTATGTTTTCTTCAGCCATATCAAGGAATAACCTATTACCAAGAATAAATCAGAAATGCAATATTGATTCTAGTCAACCAAACACCCCATAAGTTCCCTTTTCTTTCCTAAGGAAGTTCGAGTACTTATATTTTTCATTGCATGCACCCTACAATTCTTGAGCTTTGATATCATTTCTTCTTTCAAGTTTTGAGTTTATTTCAATGTTTGTTACTAAAGTAAAAGTATGCATATATTGGATGTAACATCCCGCCCTCTACTTCGAGTTAGAACCCAAAATTTTGGTGCATGTGAACTATGAGGCTTGGTTTAAATGAAACGAGAGGAAATGGATATGATTATGTTTCAGTTAAAATGATTAGAAATAAAGGAAATGAATTTGGAAAATTGGGAGTGTGTTTGATGATTAATGAGGGTTGGAAACTTGGAATTTTTTTTAGAATGATGATATAGCATGTGTCCGTTAAACGGACACGAGAGTCCGTTTAACGGACTGGTTGGATGGCTCATGTCCGTCAAACGGAC
>JANKOD010072845.1:0-10718 GCA_026284645.1 Erythroxylum acuminatum | reverse complement strand
GCAAATGTCTGTACAGTGTATATGTGAACATTTCAGTTTGTAATAAATGCTGAAATAGGGGACTCTGAATAAATGTGATTGTTTAAATGCAACTATTATTGTGTATGTCAATGTGTATCAACTGACAATGATTGTAAGTGATATGTGCATTAAAATGGGCCTTAATGACCCAAAGTGAAATGATGTATGAGTAATGAGAATTGTTAAAAAAAATGTATGCGGAATTTGGAATGATTATTCTAGCATGCCATCCTCGCGGGTCATGGGCTCGGATATCACCGTCGATATCGGGTTCGGGTCTTGCGGGAGTGGGGTGCTACACCTCGGGCATTGGAACACCCTTGTGTTTGGGAATATTACGCACCGAAGAAAACGACTGGTGGCCAGGCTGAAGGGGATTCAGCCACCAATGACTATTGATAATTCAGGTGCGCTTTTAAACCTCGAGCACCAATTAAGTAGAGATCTTATGCAGGTTTTGGGTGAGAAGGAACTACTCTAGCATCAGAAAGCCCGCTGTGATTGGATATCGAAAGGGGATCGCAATACCAAATATTATCACTTTGTCACCCTTTCCAAAAGGAAGAAATTGAGGGTTGACTGACTCACTGATTCTACTGGGCGGATGGTTACGGAACTGGTCCAATTGCGCCAGCTAGCCCGTAACTTTTTTTATCCAGCTTTACACGTTGGATGACGGGGAGTACACTCCGTTTCTGAGCTCTGGAGAATTTTCGCCCCTTTTGGTGGAACAAGTCATGAAGATGGCAGTGTCGGTCCATGAAACGGAAATAAAAATGGCGATCTTTGACATGAACCCCAATAAAGCCCCAGACATTGACGGCTTCAATGCACTTTTCTTTCAACATCAATAGGGGAAAGTTGGGCTCGTAGTGGTGGAGTTCATAAAAAAGGTTTTCAAATTGGAAAGATGGGAACAAGAGTTGAATCAAACCATTCTGATCTTAATTCCCAAAATTTCAGTTCCGCAACAGATCTCTCAATTCAGACCTCTTAGCCTGTGTACAGTCCTTTATAATGCCATTGCTAAAGTCATAGTGAATCGGTTAAAAGAGCACATGAATCATCTAGTAGCTGAGAATCAATACAGTTTCATACCGGGCGGGCATATCGCCAATAATGTTATCATTGCCCAGGAGGTTATTCATTCGATGTGCAAGAAGACGGGTAGGACCGAATACTTAACTTTGAAAGTTGATTTGGAAAAAACATACGACTGACTTCGCTAGCCTTTTATCTAGGACAAGCTAATTGAGATTGGGATCTCTGAGAACCTAATTCGCGTCATTATGAACTGTGTAACTACTGTCTCCTTTCAAATAGCCTGGCAAGGCACCGTGTCTGCCCCTTTTCTTCCTTTGAGGGGGTTAGACAAGAGGACCCGCTTTCTCCGTATCTTTTTGTACTCTGCATGAAGCGACTCGAGCATCTTATCTCGAGGGAGGTGAGCTGTGGGAATTGGAAGTCGCTCAAGCTGAGTCATTCAAGGCCCCCATATCCTACCTTTTTTTTGCAGATGATCTTATCATTTTCGCTAAAGCAGAGGACTCCTAGATGCATGTGATTGCGCGAACCTTGGAAACCTTTTGTTTAGCGTCAGGGCAGAAAGTGAATACCGAAATGACTAGGATCTTCTTTTCGAAGAACATTTACAGAGATACTGTGCAGCGTATCAGCCATGGATTACAGATCAGTTGTATGAATAATCTCAGACAGTACTTAAAGGTCCCTTTGCTCCACGAACGAATGTCTCATCACACCTTTCAACACATCTTGGATAAGGCTCAGAAGAAACTCGCAGACTGGCGGGCCCAGACCTTGTCTCGCTGGGAGAGTTACCTTAACCCAGTTAGTCATGGCTGCCCTTCCTACCTTTATGATGCAAACTGTCCGTCTCCTGCGCCAACTTTGTGACAACCTGGAGAAAATTATGAGAGATTTTATATGGGGTTCTGCGCCCAATCAACGGAAAATGCACCTTTTCAACTGGGCGGCTGTCTGTCAGCCTAAATCCGCTGGAGGACTAGGACTCAAATGGATCTGCCCTACCAATGAAGCGTTACTAGCCAAGCTAGGTTGGGCCTTACTGACTCAGCAGACGACCTTTTGGGTACAGGTACTAAAAGCTAAATATAAGCTGGATACACAGCCTAGCCACTTGTACGACAAGGTAGCAAATGGCTTCTAGGTAATGGCCGAAGAATATTATTTTGGCTAGATAATTGGCTGCAAGAATGGGGATTGCTTATCCATATGGCGACCTCTCAAATTCTGGATCATAACCTGACCGTCATAGTTGGCGACTTTGCTAGTGAAGGGGGTACCTAGCTATGGCAGGAGTTCCAGCAGTACCTACCTTCTGTAGTGTGCCTGGAGTTAGCCTCTCTCTGCCCTACTGCTGAGGAAAGAGGGGCCGATAAACTTGAGTGGGGGCCTACCACCCATGGGCGGTTCACTGAGGCATTAGCTTATGATTTACAGGAAGGCCCTTATCTGGACACAAATCATAAGCTTTAAGAGGTTATATGGACATGGCCTGTACCCTAGTGGATTCG
The DNA here is from genome assembly GCA_026284645.1 of Erythroxylum acuminatum. NCBI lineage: Eukaryota > Viridiplantae > Streptophyta > Magnoliopsida > Malpighiales > Erythroxylaceae > Erythroxylum > Erythroxylum acuminatum. The sequence continues at coordinate 8,142 of JANKOD010072845.1, read as the reverse complement.
TTCTTTCCTATGGCTACTGACTAACAGAAAACTCTTGACTAATTAGCAGCGAGTAGTCAGGCACATAACCACGGATAGTTGCCCATTTATGTGGCCAGGAAGAGTCGACTTTACATACGGTTCGAGACTGCCTGAGAGTGAAAACTTTCTGGCGTAAATTTTCACGGGATGTGGTCGATACGACCTTCTTCCAACAGGATGAGGGGATATGACTGGTGACCAATCTCATCGATCTTTCGCATGCCCAATAGGTCGAATGGGCTATGATCTACAGCGTAGCCGTTTGGGCTTATAGAAATGGCTTAACAGCAGTCTGTTCGAGAGGGGCTTTGTCTGGTCGGATGATGGTACCAGGACTATAATGGATTACGTGGAATGGATTGGTTCTACAAGAACTATGGAAAAGGATGTTTTCCCGAACCCGGGTTTGGTTATGGGGAGTTTAGTGGGCTGGACTACACCGTTGGAAGGTTGGTGAAATTAAATTCGGATGGGGCATTCAAGCTAGGGACTTCTACGACCACAGCTGGCGGATTAATTCGAGATAGCCATGGCAAGTGGTGTGGTGGGCTTCAGCAACATCTTGGGAAGGGATCGCCCCTATCTGTAGAATTCTAGGGTGTTTTCTCTGGCCTCACGTTGGCCTGGGACTTGGGCTTTAGACACGTCGTCGTCGAAGTAGATTCACTAGAGGTCATTATCATTCTCTCTGCATCCCACGGAACACTAACTGAGGACATTTCTTTGGTTGCAGGTATCCGTGGCCTGCTACAACGTGACTGGGATGTCCAACTGCATCATGCCTTTCACGAGGCAAACGAGTGTGCCGACAAATTGGCAATTTTTGCAAGGTTATTAAGTCCGGGCCTGCACCTACTATAGGAGTCACCGGAGGTTATCTAGGAGCTTATTCACCGAGATGTGCAAGGACTGTCGTACCCCCGTCATCTGCGCTAGTTTTTGTTTCTTCCCTTGTAATAAAAAAAGAAACATAGCGTACCTAATCTCATTATGTAACTAAAGAACATAACATACTGGACAAAGCCAAATAACATTAAAATAATTTTCAAAATGAATTACAATAACTCCTTTATCCTCAAATTATAAACCTCTAGTTATATAGTTCTCATCTTAAATTCCCTATATTTTGCAGAGAATTAGGATTTGGTATAAACCTATAGTTAGACAATTAATGTAAGGTTTGTTAAAAAATTAACTGTGATCAATCACATGTGTAACAAAAAAATAATTTTCTAATCAGATTTCTTTATTCGAGTAACTTAAAAAATAAGAATTATAAATAAAATAGTTAAATTTACCTGATTTGGATTCTTAAAAAAAATCTTTTCGAGTTGTTAAACACAAGATATTTACGTATTTAGCCTCTAACAATATCTAATAGAGCTGAGAAAAAGAACTCAAACTATTTTTAGAGCACTACAAGAAAATTAGTTTTTAGCGATGGACAATTACCGATGGAAACTAAACTGTCGGTATTTACCAACAGAAAATCATGCTCCATCGATAAAATTGTCAGCAAAAATTTAAACTTGCAACGGAACAAAAAATTGTCGGTAAATATGAATTTTTCGACAAAATATAGCGACGGTAAGAAATGTCCGTCGGTAAAGGAAAATTTACCGACGAGACTACCGTAGGTAAATTTCGTCTATAAATTGTAGTCCTAAATTTCGTCATTTGCCTCCATTTTAGTTTTAAAAAGAACGAAAACGACATCGTTTAGTTTAACACCAAACGACGTCATTTTGATTTAAAGTAATCCCTTGCATCGTGTCCGACCGCGCCTCCTCGTTGTGCCACTGCACCTCATCGTTGCTATCATCCGACTGCGCCTCCTCACCATCGTCAGACCGAAACTCCTCGCCGTTGTCGTTAGATCTAGTTGAGGTACATCTTCGTCGTCTTTTTGTGTTTTATTTCCAATGATATCATTTTATATATGTTTATAATGACTAAATGTTTTATAGGTAAATGGTATTAGATTTATGTTTCAGAAAATAATCATCGTTGGTTCAGATTTATAGGTAAATGCTATTAGAATTTATTTTTGTCTTCATTGGATTATGTCGTATATGTGTTTGTACTCCATGCATATCTCCTATAAAATTCTCTTAGGTTCACCGAACCATTCACAACGATGTTGGATAATTTGTGAATAGTTAGATTTGTGAATTGTTGGATTTGTCAATTATTGGATTTGTGAATTGTTGGATTTCCTTTTAGATTTGTGACTTGTTGGATTTATGTATTGCTTTGTATATTGAGAAACTAATCCTGAGGTGTAAAATGGCACTAAGTAAGGGTGCATAGGTGGAGGAGTGTTTCTGACGAAAATTATTTATGTATGTGTTAGGTGTTTCTATGACTAATTACAATATTAACATGCAATTGTTGGCTGTTGTAATCAATGTTGATGACTACAAGTAAGTTAGTTGGGAACATTTTTTCTTAGACATATTTGTAAGTATGCTTATAGATTCTACTAAACTATAGAAGACAAAGGTGTTGTGCCTTATATAGGCAGATGCATAGCTATATTGATGATGAGTCATCCATCTAATAAAATTGAAATTGTCAATTGAGATGTAAACATGTACAAGACATATAGTTAATTAAAATTGATTTAATTTTTAATTTGTTTGCATATATTTTATCTCGATAAGGTATGCATGAATTTACGAGAAGAAAAATATTACAATTTAACATGATATTAGCATTGGATGTTGAGAAAATCTTTGAGCAAGAGTATAAGAAGCTAAAGGTAATATTGTTGTTGGAAATTTATGGTAACATTTGAATAAATTATTTGTCAATAGTCAAATTGATTAATATCTTTAATTATTTTAGGCCTGGAGGGTTCATTACAATAAGGTCACCTAACAAAGTGTCATAGTGAAAAAAGTATTGGTCGGGTCGGCCTAGTAAGGCCCGACCCAGTGAGGCCCAACTTCAAGTCCAGGCATTAACAGTCCAGTAATGAGAAGTCATCTCCTATGCAAACGTGATGATTCACGTAGAGACCTAAACCTAATGGCAACCTACTGCATATATAAGGTAATGTTCAACCAGGATAGAGCTACGAACTGAAAACCCTAGTAGTTTTCATTATTCTCAAAAACCTAAAACTCTCAAAAGGACTGACTTGAGCGTCGGAGGAGCCTTCCGGGAAACAACCCCCGGAGAGTCTTTGTTTGTCTTGCAGGTTTTCCATAAGCGAAGCTTCCTAAGATCATGGATCAAAACAGCGATATTCCAGCCTTGCAGAATTCGGCTGAATCACGAAAAATTGAACACAATGCAGTGTAGATTTCATATTCTAAACAAATGATTACAAAACAAGTTACTTCTAACTCTACAATTTAAACTTACCTAACAAAATAGCAAAATTTCTTTTGAAAGGACAAAGGAAAAATTAATCAATACATATAATTTCCTTATACTCCTAATGGAAAGATAATTAAGGTTAATATGTAAAAGAGTTCTGCATAAATCATAGATTTTTTGCTTCTAAACAAAATGTAGGAATCATAAACCATATATAGAAGAAGCTTGTCATAGGCACATTACTTTGTACTTGATGACCATATACCAAAATCATATTTGTCGAAGAAAATCATTGCAAAAGGCCTCTTAAACACTTAAGACAAAATGCACAAAGCACTAAAATTATTTTTTGTAGATTAAAAATTTAGAAATCCCCTCAGAATCATATAGATATTCACATTATCTTTTTTTTTAGACAATTATGTCAACTTCAACGAGGAGAATATGTTATAATATTAACAACAAGGTTGTTAATGCCAAGTATAAGCAACTTCTTTTTAACTGATCAGTTCATTACATCGGCTATCTTAGGGCATGAATCCCCTTTGTCTTTTCTTTATCTTTTTTACTATTTCAGACTATCCCATATTGAAATTACTTAATTTCTTCTCTCAATTGGTGTTTGTAGCTATCCCATTTTGTCTTTAGTTGATCTTCTTCTCACTACTAGAAAACAACACAATCCACGACGTTTTATTAATAAAACATTGCTAAACGTGAAGACTTTTCGTGAGGTTTAAAAAATATTACAAAAAGTTCAAAATTTTTATGACATTTTCATAAAACGTCGCATATTTGTAACACTTTCTGCCCTGTTTTTTTATTAAAACGTGATGAAATAAAAACCGCAACGTTTTGTTTAATAAAATATCGTTGCTGGCATTTGCCTTTTATTTAAGTAATATTTAAAAGCAACACACTCCATACACCTTTTACCCTAAAGCTCTCTCTGTAGTTGTCTATCCTTCTCATCTTCTCTCTATCCTGTCATACAGACTAGGGTTCTTCGTTTTGAAGGCTAGTGTTTTCCTTCTTCCGTTGACGTAAAGGTGTGCTTTTTAACTTCTCCTTCCTTTCCCTCTCTATTCTCTTAGGGCTTCATTGTTTTTTCCTTGAAAGTTGCTATCTTTATTGTTATTGCTTTTGTTTTTTTGTCTTCACTTATGTGGGTTGTTGCTTACGTGATGGAAGTTTATTGGGACGTTCGTTAATTCGGTTTGTACCTGTTTATTTGTCTATTTCGTTCGCTAGTTCCTTTGTTTCAATCTAATTGTTTGGATTTTTATTGATTACAAATTTACATTGTTGAGTAAACGATTACTTTTGTAATTTTATTGAGATTATTCCTTTCCTTGTCCTTTTTGACATATTTCTTTTTTTATTATTTCTTTTTAGTACTCTGTCTATTATTCAATATATAGGTATAAATCTTGTGCATCTATTTTTATCATACATGACAGCTAATCGAGTTTCCCCAGTGACTTTTGCAATTGCTGCACAAGAGAAGCATGGAGTCAATGTCTCCAAGTGTCCTTGCTTCGTAATATAAGGAAACTCTGAAGGTATAACTGCAAGAGACATGGAATGAAATGAAACAAGTTTGTGGAAGTTTATATGTTTTAGAAGCATGCCATAATTGTTGTGTTGTTCCTTTAACTTCTCAAAATTTTTGCTGTAATGAAACTTCTTAAAATTTTTGCTCTAATGAAATTTGGAACGATTAAGATATTTATTTTGTTTTTATGAAAGTGTGATCTGGACATGTTTAATTTAGCAATTTTTTGAATGGGGACGGCCAAGAGTACTTACATAAAACAAATGTAAGGTTAGGAAAAATGGAAACCAATAATAACACTTTCTTAAGTGGGAAAGGCAGTTAATAACCTTGGTGAAAACCTATCAAATTTGGAATCTTTTGTTAATTGCATTGTTGTTTTTTCAAAAGTAAGATTGGCATAATTTTAGTTGATTGTTGATCACAATTATACTTTCTCCAGTTATAACTAGATGATTATTGGTCACTATATACTTTCCCCTAGTTCCTTTTCTTTATTACCATTATGGGTTTATGCATATTCATTGTGTTAGATCTTAAGCACCTATGCTTAATCATATTTTTGGTAGAAGTTAACATAAGATTTTGTATGGAAATAACATGGATCCTTTGACAACCTTAAGTCTGCCGAAATAGCTATGCCTTCAAAACCAGGATCATCTATTGGGGCAACCATTGCTTGCTCGGTGACAATTCCACCTGATGCAACTCATCATGCAACTTTTTCGTTGGCATAGGATTGCCCTGAAGTAAACTTTATAGATGGAAGGACTTACCAAAGGTAGTTTTCCATATGCATGATTGAAATAAATAATTGCATTATGAAAGGTGACTTATGCTTTAAGCTTTTTCATCAGCAGGCATTACACAAAATTTTAAAATAGTTGTAACGCGACTGCAGATATTGCACATGATGCTATTCTAGGTAATGTCAAGTTCCTTATCATGTTGACGACTTCATTTTGTTTTTAGTTGGGTAAATATGTAGGTGAACATTTTAGACCAAAAAGTGAATATATATTGTGACAATTACACTTCTGGAAATTTTGTTATCATCCCAGAGCATCAACATTGGGAAGCCTAGGTAGAAGCCTGGCAAAGACCAATTCTTGAAGACAAGAATCTTCCTGAATAGTAAGCTTGTTATATATTCTTAGTCTTTTTGTTAAGGAATATTCTCTTATTCTGAAGATTTTTTTAAGGTATCATGTCACTCTCTTTAATGAACTTTATTTTCTTAATTCGGGTGGAACAATGTGGATAGCTGATTGTCGCCCATCACAAAACTTAATTTCACAACTTTATTGATAATTGATTATATGTATTTATGAATTGTGATTTATGGATGTTATAATATATTTTGTTACGTTTACAATTAGGAAAAAAAGTGAAAAAGCTAAATTGGTTAGGAGGCAGGTCAAATGTCGACCAAACTCTAGCTCTAAGGCCTTTGTAATGATACGACATGAGATTATGAGTTATTATCTTTTTAATTATATTTTACTTTGATTGACATTTCAAAATTCATAATAAATATTACTAGTAATATATTTCTATACAACAGAGTGACAAAGATGGAAAAGAATACGATCGGATGAAGCTATGGTATCAAACTCATTTGATGAAAGTAAAGGTTAATGGACAACTACCAAATGCAGAGAAAAATGGGTGAGTACATAATTCATTTACAAACATTTCTTAAATGAGACTGTGTCTAATTAAGTCTTAATTTTTCAGGATTTAACGTGTAAAGAATTGGCAGATTCAATAGAACAAGGTCGTCAAATGACGGAGGATGAAGTGTGCGACAAAGTCTTGGGCACTAGATCAGATTACGTTGTAGGTATGGGAGTTAGGCCTCGACCACAAGGGAAGACTTCGGTCAGAAAGAGACTTCGAGACGAACTAGAAAAGTAAAAAAAGGTTAATCAAGAGTTACAGTCTCAAGTTGATGAATTGAATAAAAAGGTTGAACAAATGTAGGATCGACTAACTACCGAAGTCGAACAACAAAAAAATGAATTTAAACAACAAAAAAAGCTCTTGGAACTTTTTTGTTCTACAAATAATATTCGTTTCGGTTAGATATATATACCCATATTGATATATTATATACTTATAACTATTTACTATAAACTTATGACATACTTTTGATATTAATTAGTGTATTATGACATGTTTGCGAATTGTAATTAAACAATACATTGTCTCCAGGTATGAAATTCTTGTGATACATGAATAATTATTAAAATTAATGATATACTAAAAAAATTGAAGAATTATTAAATAAATAAAATTCATAAATCATATTGAATAGTTAGTAAACAAATAAGATTTAAAAATTTTGTATTTTAAAAAATAATTATTAAATTAAAATGATTTTTGAAAAAAGGAAAAAAATAATGCAACTATCTGTGATGTTTTTGTATAAACGTCAAAGAAAGTAACATTCTGCAACGTCTTAAAAACGTCGCAGAATGTGACATTTCGTGACCAAAAACATCGCGGAATGTCACTGAAAGTCACATTCCGCGACGTTTTTAAGACATCGCGGAATGTTGCTTTCTCTGACTTTTTTGTTCTGCGACGTTTCAAAAAAATATCGCAGAATATGACTTTTCGTGACGTTTCTAAAAAATGCTGCAAAAAGATGAATCTTTCAGTGATGTTAACTAAAACTACGCGGAATGTTCGTGTTTTTCGTTACGTTTTTTTTGGGAAACGTCGCATAAACTTTTTGCTTACACCACATTTGGCGAGCTTTCGCCTCTTTAAATGTGTATCAGGTTGTAAAGATGCATTTTTCACTCCAAAAGATGGCCCTTACTTCAAAATAACCCTTTGTCGTGGATTATTTCTATCAGCATCTAAGTGGGCATTATTCGTGTCACCTTTTCTTCTTCCTCCCTTGTGTTTCTAACAGTCCTAAATCAGCATTGGTCTTTATTCTTTTAAGATCTTTATTTGATGCATTACCCAAACAATAATTCTCCATTCAACTATTACGAGAGTTGAAGGTTGGCCAATCTACAAACAAAAAAGAAAATTAGTAAGTTAAATATATTATTTATTTTCCAAGAAAGGAAAAATAATATATAACCTAAGAAATACAATTTCAATAAAAAAAATTTCAGCACAAATCTTAGAGAATAGTGGGTTTAAAAAATTGAAATAACAAAATAGGTGGGCATTATTCATTTGCTAGAATACAGAGTGGGAAAATTAACATTTTTTAAAGGAAC